>CAXIQD010000288.1:0-28000 GCA_964030785.1 Siderastrea siderea | reverse complement strand
TGTTTGAGGATAGCCATATACTTACGCACTACAATACTGTAAACTACAACTGGTCCCAGCAAATGACACGTGTGGGTTTTGCTAATATTAAATATCAGATTGCATGTATTTTAAAGGGATTTAATAAGTAATATATTGGAACCTTTAAATAACGCTACTCCCCGTCACAATTTCTTGGCTTTTCAAACTATAAATTCCAGGTTCTTTGGAAATAGAATTCTCGAAACAGAGATCACATTTTTAAATATGTCTGCAAAACGGCTACACAAGTGTTGAAACACACGGTTTCTAAAAGTTTACCCCCCTTATTTCTACTGTATTTAAAAAAAACACCCCCCTTTTTTCATTGATTTTGAAAATTTTACCCCCCCCCCCACTCTAAACACCGGCCCCCCCTTAGGCATAAATAACGAACAGTCCCTAACTGAGTTTCGGCAAGAAATTATCGTTTCGAAATTTTACAACGAATACAGATCAAGAAAAGACGTCTTATAGGAGAAAACTCTTTTGAAGTTCAAATAAGGCAAAATCATTTTATTCCTGAAGGTTCTTCATTTTAACAAAAGGAGGCAGGATGGAAATAAGTCATTTGGGTTGATTGCCAATACGCGATGCTTCAGTGATGTTGTTGACCCCGGACGCCAGGATGGTTATTATGAAAGAGTACGCACAGAACCTGATATTTAGACAATACCATATTCAGGTGAGCTAGACATTACCTTTCTGCTATGGATTACAACCGAATACCAACCAAAATAGAAGAAATGTCCACATTTTCGGTTATTTGGTCGGAGGTATGTGCCAATTGTTGACGTGTTGATGTTGTAATTATCGGGATTTTGAGAGCGTTTGTACTCGGCGCTGATAAAAAGCCCGAAACTAATTTTTAAACCTGGTTTAAGAACGGCATTTCCTCTTTCAAGAATTCTGAATTTCAAGTGATTCGGTGTTTTACCGGGGAGGGAAACTTTCTCTTGAAAAACTGTGCCAAATTGAGAATTCAAAGCAAGCGAATTTTAGTGGTTTTCAGCAGCCTGCCATGACCTTGAAAATTAATCCACAAAAGAATAATTTGACTCAAATTACTTGTAAACTCTTCAACAGCAAATTTCTAAGCTCAAAACAGGATTGTTCAATGACGCGAATTAAACAGAGCGAAGTTTACGAGAAGGTATGATTCGCGTTTATTCGGGGTGTTTGTAGAGACACGTAGTGCGGTAACGGTTTTTAAATTTTTTGGAGGTTTAAAAATAGTTTCTCAACAAAAAATGCCACCACGTTTCTAGAGCTACCATAAGGTATCTCTGGGCGAAAAACGGAGAATTTTGATTTTTCATCATGTGCCACATATTTTCGATTTCGCTCGATCTTAGTGGACATTGCCTCTTAACTGGGTACATAAGTTAGCAGGTTTTGATAATCGCAATCCGTGCGACAAGTTTCTTGTCAAGTCTATTGTTGAGGCTTCCAGTTGCGTTCTTCGTAAACCTGTCAGGAAGGCGGAGCCCATTACTCCAGAGATCCTTGGCTCAATTTTCCAGCAATATGGGGAAAGTAGTAACTTACTTGATATCAGGTTTGTCTGTATGTGTTTACTCGCATATGCTGGTTTTTTCCGCATTTCCGAGCTTTTAAGCATTAGGAGATCTAACATTGTAACTGAAGATCTTTATCATAAGATTTTTGTTGAAGTCAGCAAGACTGATAAGTACAGAGAGATTTCCTGGGTTTATATTGCTAAGACTGGTAATTGTACTTGTCCTTATACTTACCTTATTAAGTACTTAGAAGCTGCCAGGATTCCTTCGTTTTCTCAGAATTTCATTTTCAGATCCTTACGGTACGACAAGAAATTGAAGGGCAGTGTTTTGTCTTCCGAGCCCCTCACTGCTAGCAGAGCGGGAGAAATTCTTAACGAGAAGTTGGAAGCTACTGGATGAGACCCCTCTAAGTTTACTAATCACAGCTTCAGGCCCGGAGGAGCTACTTCCGCTGCAAATCTGAATGTTCCAGATCGGCTTTTCAAAGTTCACGGAAGGTGGAAATCAGATTCAGCTAAAGACGGCTATGTTCGCGATAAAGTCGACTTGCGTCTTTATGTTCCTTTGCACATTGGAATTTAATTAATTCAGTTTTTGTAAGAGTCAGTTTAGACTCATTTTGTATTTTGCTACCATTTATACTTCTGTATCATGTGAGTTGTGTTTTGTAGAGGTCGTATTATGGCACTGCTCGACCTATTCCTCCAATGCAATAAATTCATCTATTGTTTATTTGCTTGTGTGTTTCATCATTACAGAGTTTAGAGCATAAATAAGTTATTTTCGGTACGCAGTTTAGAAAATAACTCCGTTTTTCGTTTCAAGACTCAAATGCAAATGACGCTCTCTTGCTCTCAGCCAATCAACTGCAAGTAATTTCGGCGGTTAGCCAATCAGGATTCTGTAATTTTGCCTTCGTTAGAAAGAAAATTAAGAAAACATACTCTCTGTATCAACCAATCAGCATTCAGTAATTTTGCCCTCCATTTTACAAGTTGAATAATAAAACAATTATCCCACACAACCTTACAGAATTTTCCCTGATTAAGCCAACTCGCTCTACAGTTTCTTCGGCTAAGTATCAGGTGATATTCCGCGCAATTTCGCGGAATATCAGCCGAATATCATTTTAGCCGAGTTCGAGAGCCGTACCGTAAGTTAAAAACAAGGATCCATAACTTACAATACAGACCGAGAATACGAGGCTAATAAGATACTTATTACATCTATTTACATGTAATTAAGGAGGAAAACATTTCAAGTCAAAAGTTGAACAGGTTCGTTCATTTTACTGACTGACGTGTGTCAAAGGAACAATACACGCGAATTTCAGTGGCTTTTGAAAATTGCTGCTCGTATTCAGCATGAACTGGGATCGTTGAATGAAAACTTCATGGTTTTATTTTTATCGTTTTGTTGTTTTCGCCAGGAACATATCCACAAAGAAAGATTACATAGTTAAAAGACACTGCCTCGTCACTGAGAGGCGAATCTCACTGAGAGGCAATCTTGTTGCGATGAAATTTAGTAGAGTATTGAAGTCGTGTTTTGTCAACGTGGAAGATTTGGCGGCATTCAGTTAACAGCAAGGGAATGAAAACGCTTTCAAATGGCAAACAATATTCTGGAAGAAATCTCTACAAAGCATACTTCCATCTGCCTTTGGCTCTCAATTGTGCTCAAGTCGTTTATCGAGCAAAGTATATGCTGGACACTCAACATCAAGGAGTTGCGTCGGAAATTATGAGTTGTAGTGGGGTATAAATTACAAACGTCCGAGTGAAGGTCGACTTTTGAAGAACTTATTTCCATGGATCTCCACTGCAAGAACAAAACTTTTGCTGAGGAATCAAGGTACTCTAGGTACTCTATCAGAATCAAGGTATCTATATCGGAATCAACGTACTCTAGGTTTACAATACTGTTTTGTTTCCGCGAGAGCAAATAACTAAAGCAGTGTGTTAAAAGTTTCGACTTTATGTGAAAAATATTTTGTAAACCGGTCAATGATAAACTATTTTGCGACTTGTTTAATTTGAAGCTGAATTTCTTCCTCTAAGAGAACGGTTACTAATGAGGCAATTGCTAGAAGTTCTTTTGCTCGGTACAACCACTTTAATTGCTAGTTTTAACGATTTTTGCAAGTTGATTTGACTCGTTTTAGCCTTTTTTTTTTACCAGTTGAAAATCAGGCTTCCAAGGGGAAATCATAGGCTTACATGCTTAAATTAGCTTCGCAGTTGCTGCTTATCATTTTTTTTTTTAAGTGAAAGCTTTCAGACGGTTTCGGTAAACTAAGAAGTGTTTAGTACAGATTTTTACTTTACAGATCCTACTACGGCTTAAGGGAGACAGGTTGTAATTGGGACGAATGTTCTGTTCCCTTCTCTGTCACGCCCCCATTTACTTTTGCCTTTTTCGCTATTGCTACGTATTGAATTTTTGTTAAGTATCTCTCATTGTAATTGTCGTGGCAAACGCATTAAAACAAATACAGTAATTGTTTTATATCCCGTCTTAGACATTTAACCTGATATTTTTCAGTGTACAAGACTACCACCGTAAGGAGGTTCAACGCCTTTCAAATTTTGTGGTCCGTACAGGGAAATACGGCCTGAAAAATTGGCCAATCGCAGCGCGCGTACTAACTGAGGGTGGTGGGCATTGTAATAGCAAAGCTCCTTTGCCGCCGAAGGCCGCAGAGCGGAGCACCATACTCATAGAAATGAGAATGAATATATCTATGCGAGTCAATTTTGATGGTCTTGGCGTCACGTGACCGTACGACGATCGACGACTGACGGCATCCCTTGCACCATGCTTCATGTAACATATTGGAAGTGTCTCAATACTCGCGCGTTTACATACGTATACTGGCGAAAAATGGCGGACCACCCTCAAACTTAAACGCTAACCACCGTTTTTGAGGCTTCAAGTAAAAAAGATGTACTTTCACGGACACTCTACCACATTTAGATGGCAGCAATAACCCATCACTGAACACTGACAAGAAAGAATTTGGATCGCTTGTTATCATTGGATAAATTTGATCTGAAGTCAACAATATCGCTGCTGGTTCCTTATATGGTCGATTTTCAATACAATTTTTCAAGAATATCTCCATTTATATGTACTACACAATTTAATTCAATTTAGCTCATCCATATATATATTTTCTATTCACGGTGACCCATCTATACTCTCTTATTTGCACGGTGAACCCAGGTTTTCTTTCGATTGATCATTTCCTTTCCTAATCAGTTCTCTCCATTTCCACGAACAAAATTCTGAAAGAGAGAAGTTTAAATTATTTTGCTTTTTCTACTCACATGCAGGCGAATTTTTCTGCTAACGCTGGTGTGCATGACTTACAAGTATCCTTCTGTGTAGCTAATTCCACGAGGAGGAATGACGTCTCATGCAGAAATGTATCTACGAAATGGGCCTGTTTGCGTTAAAATCAGCTACATTCAGCAAATTCCTGGCGCCGTCAACATAGAGGACTGCAAAAGATCTCCTCATAAGGAACAACCCAATTATCTTTGTAAAGTGCTGACTCTATCAAGAAGATCACAATTCCCTTCCCCCAACCAGTTAGCATACTGGCGAGGCAAAACAGTTAAACGTAAAAGAAAACTACAATTACTGCTAATAATAAAATCGTTTATTTCTGAAGATTTGTAGTGGCAGGGACGATGCTTTGGGAAGGAACCTTGCATCTACATTTTTTATATATGTTTTCACTTAATTACTTGGCGAAGAGAGCGTAACGCAAACTGTCCATCTGTCATTAATATTTCCATTTGATTTCAGGTTATTTACTTTTTCCCGCCAAAAGCTCGCAATTAACCCGCACAAAAGTGACATTTGCTTTGTTTGTTTGTTTTCGACTCATGCGTGACATGACATTATCAAATCAAATCAAAAAGTTACAATAGTTGATTCATTTTAAAATTGTATAGATTGCAAACCGATGTAGAGCGCATTGTTTTCGAGAAACTGCTTAACTTGAACAGGGAGAATAGGAACGATCTTTTTGATAACCATTTTTAATTCAGTAAAAGACGTTTAAAGTAGGCTGCCTCCTTACGAAAAAGTAAGTTGTTTGCGGACAGTTATACTACCTCTTTCGTCGAAAGAAATAGGAAACACTCATCAGAAATAGGAATTGCAAAGGGATCCACAATTCTCGTTATTACTTAACTAAATAAAGTGCCAAGCAGCTCTCACGTTTAAACCTGTATCGTGAATAGCAGGGCTTGTTTTAGGCGTAGCTTACTGGAGTTCTTTGTTCGTCTCTTTTGGCCGAAAACTGGGAAAGAAACTCAGTACACTAATTTCTGGTGTAACAGTTTTAAAGGCAAATTCTAAAGGCTCTATTTATCATGAAGCTTTGAAGATATTATCTGGGAATGGGAACTCCTTATATTCCTAAGCAATTTAAAGATAAAGCTAACAGATAGGAACGCCTAACTCATGGAAAGCATATTTTACAGCCGTTTTCTCTAACACGCGCCCCTCAAGGAATTTTTCCCAACGGCCAAAAGTGTGTTTGGTGGAGGTCAATCATCTGTTTCTATGACAATTTTTTCTATGACAATTTTTTCTCTGATTGGCTCTTGCTGATTGTCGCATGTAACGCAATCCTGTCTGGGGCCATGGATAAACTGATTTTGCGAATCTGTTGTGCACTCCGGTTCTTAAAAGTTTTGTGACAGATCTAGAACTACAGCAATTCTGGAAATTTTCATTGAGGACACAATCGACCTTCTGATAAACCAACTGCAAAGCAAAAAGAAGAGATTATTTGAGATTATTAGACTGACAGCGAGAATTTTGAACGGCCGGAATCAGACATCTGCTGATCGACCGCGAACTCAGAGAAGTAATTCAGTGGCTTTAAGCACTTCTTCGAATGGATAAAGGTCAGTTTTATACAAATTTGCTTCCGAAGTTTACCTTCGTTAAGCTTGCATTGCGTATTTTCAGTTGTTTTGAATGCATTTGTGAAGCGATGCTCGATTCAATGAATAAAACCTTTGCCGAACTATTTGTTTTGGCACTGTTCGAGTCTGCCATATTTTGCTGTCGGTTAGAAATACACAAAATCGTCAAAGCGTGGTTGAAACTTCCCGCAAGAGTTTTCATCATTTCACTCATCGCTAAATTTACTGCTAACTTGTTTTTCATTCAGCGCGCGTTCTAATGAATTGTCATAGAAACAGATGATTGACATCCACCAAAAACACATTTGGCCGTTGGGAAAAAATCCTTGAAGGGCGCGTGTTAGAGAAAACCGCTGTAACGTATGATCGATGACTATGGATTTAAAAATGATGAAAAGTTGAATCATCGTTACGGCAGTTCCACCATTTCGGCGCTTGCACTGTATTCAACATATTACTCTTGAAAACAACACGAAAGGAAGTCTTTGTTAGACAGGTGATTAATGATTAAAACGTACGGGAGTGGCGGGGGGGGGGGGGGGGGGGTTACTTCTGAGTTAATCTTTTGGCCAGTTAAATTTCAAGCCCATAAACTGCAAATTAAGACTTCCTGTTTTATTTGCAAGTCATTCGATTTTTGAACGTCACCTAAT
The DNA here is from genome assembly GCA_964030785.1 of Siderastrea siderea. Taxonomy (NCBI): domain Eukaryota; kingdom Metazoa; phylum Cnidaria; class Anthozoa; order Scleractinia; family Rhizangiidae; genus Siderastrea; species Siderastrea siderea. Next base: position 20,860 of record CAXIQD010000288.1, on the reverse strand, counting down.
TGCCTTATTTGCGTGTTTTAATGAAAGGTTGATATAGAAATATTATAAATGCGTAACTTCCCTTAACGAAAAGGAAAAAGAAAAGCAGGTGGGCTTTCTTAAGGTAATTTTGCCAGACCTACTGGAGACCTAACAGGGAAAAGGTATAAGATTGTACCTTCTTCTCAGATTTTAAATTTTACCATTTTTACAGCTTTCTATGAGCTAAAAGCTTAGTGGACGAGGCGCAGCAGATACTTATGTTACATTGTCCAAAATAATAATAATAATAATAATAATAATTTTTTTTATTTTTTTTATTTTTTTATTTAAAAACAAAAAAATTAATAATCTTTATTGATAGTCATAGTAAAAATACAATGGACAGATAAGAATAAGATGCTAAGAAATTACAATCAAATTATTAGTTTAAAAAAAATTTTTAAGAAGTAAAATTCTTTTCTTAATTCTTAATTCTTCTTCTTATTGTTGATAGTAATGATAATCTGCATTACAAATCAATCAATAGGTTAAAAATACTAATGATTTATGAAAAGGTAATAAAATATTCCAATAGTTAAAAGTATATATATCCTAGTGGCGCTCATTCATGAAACTCGGAATAAATAATAAAATCAATCAAAAGTCCCTATCTAATGGCTCCCTCGGTTGCTTCAATTTCAATGTCAGAGTTCTTTAAGTCCCATGAGACCCTCTTAACTGTTCGTGATCCACGAAGGCAGATTAGCGCTGATCTCAAAAGAGCAAAGGAAGTTCTTGCACGAATCCAGGAGATTGTCTTGGCGTAATCTTCTCCTTTCTTGATAGCGATTAGCTCGGCTAGGCGGCTATGAAACATCCGGCATTCTTTCCCCATTCCACCCGTGGTTGTAAATACCAGCGGTGTGAAAGTTCCTTGCTCAATATCAACAACTCTGCTTGCGTACTGCCGCTTCTTCTCGTTCTCATGTATCCGATAAATTTGTTGCGGTTCCAGGTCCCTATAGCTTTCAGCATTTGGGTGACAGACCCTGACGTAATAATACTAATAATATTATGACGTAATAATAATAATAATAATAATAATAATAATAATAATAATAATAATAATAATAATAATAATTTCCTCCCAAAAAAATTACTTTTAAAAACATAGATTAATAACGTTAAGAATATTGTTTATTTTTTTCAGAAGGGGCTTAATATATGTTGTTGAATTCTCTGCTATTAAATTGATACATAATAAAAAAAGGATATATTTCTCCTTAGCTTCGTTGTTTCTTTCTTGGATCACAAGTGCGTATTGACTGTGCATTAGGGCGAAAGTAAATATCAAATGCTAAGGCATCAACAACGGCATGAGCACGGCACGTTGGCCACATATTATAGAAACTCCACCAAACAATCTGTTGACAACGACCTGGAGCGTATTTTCCCATTTTTTCTTCATTTTTTCAGTTAAAATATTTCCAATTTTATCATTTAAAGCTCAACCGTGATAACCATCGAGCGTTTCACTAACTCAGCTGACATATATTTGACACGCGTATTTTGTAGCTATCTTTTATATTAAAACTGGCAAACAATAAAAAAAAACAAAAAGCCAAAAAAAAACTTTTCTTTCTTGCTGGCTTGCTGTAAAAGTTTGCTCGTTTCGTAGTTATCAGCTAACCTTTATTTAGCACCTCAGCTTAATCAGTTAGTACCAGTGTGTCGGACTTCTGATCAAATTGAAGTTTCGAAATATTTGCTGGCTGTTGTGGGGGGTGCAATTTTTTAGTTTATAGGAGAATATGAGAGCCCGTCCATAAAAAACATCAAAGCCGAGACAGAACCAGCGAGAGCCTCCTTGAGCCAGGTCGGTGGGAGGCAAGTGGGGCGCCAGCCCTTCTTCCTCGAATCGTTGGAACATAACCGAAACATGCTCATGTAAATATGTACATTTTAATTCTGTCGCTCCCTTTAAGACAGGTGAAGTGTGCAACGCCAGCCAAATTTTGCTGACGGTAAAATATGCCACAGTTTCAAGACAAATCACAGCTCAAAAACAGCTAGCTTGTTTCACTTTCCTTTCGAGAATATATGTTTAACACTGCGAGATCTCGAAGCTAACAGATAATAAAAGCCATTCAGATCGCCATAGAGAAATTTAATAGAACATGACTTTACTCGGCGCTTTTAAATTATTGTCAATGACAACAGAAAAATAAAATTCGAAATGCGAGCACCCTTTACCATTTCTTTCCTTTTTGTTTTCTAAAAAGATAAAATTTTTTTGTTTTTACACAGCACCTGCTATTTTACGGTGTTATATTGCACAGTTAAAAGGGAACTTATTTCAAATTTCCATGTGTAATGGTTCGGTGCAAGAGCTAGTTAAGAAGCAAATCCTCGACTGTTATCCATTTAAGTTGTATTAATTTATTTTAATTTACCAAAAAAGGATGATTGTCGTCTAAAAGTTATCGCACTGTCACAGAAATTAGTTCTATCACCGTAGTACAGCAGATTGAAACGTGACTGGTGGGAATTACGTATGCAGCAATTAGCCTGTTTCGCTGAGAAAAAACCTTAGATATCTGTTCATTTAATGACGTGTAGTTCCCTTCTGTAAAATTATAAAACATTGACCCTAGATAGCAGGAAAGGAGGTATGTCGTGCTTCTGTACTGAAGCGAAAAAAAAAAAGCCGCAGGAACCTTTACGAGCAGTGCTGTGACTCCAAGCTTTACCCACTAGTAACGATAACCAAGCACCAATCGCAAATTCTTGCCACAAGACTCTCTACAGCATAAAACCGGGAAACCTTAGCTTAATTGTGACGTACTGCGGAACACTGGTGGCTACTATCTGCTAACGTTCGGTCTTATTTTGCATAGAAAGAAAGATATTACAAGCATGTCTGAAAACTCCAGCTCCGGATTTCAAGCCAACAGTTCACAAACCATTGATGAGCCACTGAACATCACCTATGAAGATTGCTTCGCGGCAGACTCCACAGCGTCAATCGTTTTCAAATCCTTGGCCTGTTTTTTGCCATTCTTCTGATCTCCTCAGTCTGTAATGTCTTTCTTATTATGGTCGTTTGGAAAAATAGGCCGTGGCAGTTGTGCAAGTCCATCAATTACTTCGTTTTCAACACGGCTGTACCTGATCTCTTCATTCCCTTGACCATTATTCCGATTAAAATTGTCGAGATCATTTCAGGGTCGGCGGCCTTCACAGTCCGTTCATGCTTGGAAACATTTTATGTAAGCTGTGCTACTTTCTCGCTGATGTCTCTATCAAAAGCCTTCAGTTGATATCATTCGACAGATTAGTCTCCGCTCTCTTTGTACTGAAGTCGAAACGTATCACATCGAAAGTGCGCTTAATCTGCACTCTTTGCACTTGGATAATCGCCATTGCTGTTCATTCACCTCATTTTAATTTACACTTTTAGACTGTTCACTGACGGGAATGAGTATTATTGTTATTACTACTGGGGGCCAGCATTTGACGAGGACGAAACCTCAGAGAGATACATCACCGCAACGTTCTTTACTATCTATCACCTACTATCATCGTCGTAACGACTTGTATCCTGATCATCGTCTATGGAGCAATAGCGTGGATTTTAAAACGAAGGCACAATCGAGGGAAAAACATGCGAGTAAGTGCTCAATCTCGTGGATTTCAAAAGAGCAGGCAGATTATCCGATTGTCAGTGGCAATAACATTAACAGCGTTTCTTTTCTGTATGATTCCACATATTGTGGTTGTGTTTTGCAAAATGTTTCTGTAAGGTAAGGTAACTTTATGGCAGTGGGACGACCCACCTATTTGCTTTTTTCAAGCGGTGATCCCGTTTGTTGCGCTGTTCATGGTACGTTCCTGGAGCGCTGTTAATCCAGGTATTTGCTTTATCTCTAGTAAGAACTATCGACGAGGTCTTAAAAAACTGCTGTCTTACAGATAAGATAGTTTTCGAATGCAAAAGAAAACAAAGCGTGTTACGTTCGTGTAAAGGAGAAGAAAAAGAAGAAGAAGAAGAAGAAGAAGAAGAAAAAGGAGAAGAAGAAGCAGAAGCAGAAGCAGAAGCAGAAGCAGAAGCAGAAGAAGAAGAAGAAGAAGAAGAAGAAGAAGAAGAAGAAAAAGGAGAAGAAGCAGAAGCAGAAGCAGAAGAAGAAGCAGAAGCAGAAGCAGAAGAAGAAGAAGAAGAAGAAGAAGAAGCAGAAGCAGAAGCAGAAGCAGAAGCAGAAGAAGAAGCAGAAGCAGAAGCAGAAGCAGAAGCAGAAGCAGAAGCAGCAGCAGCAGCAGAAGCAGAAGCAGAAGCAGAAGCAGAAGCAGAAGAAGAAGAAGAAGAAGAAGAAGAAGAAGAAGAAGTAAAGACGCATACTCTAAACGCCTCAGTTTTATAAGATAATCTGTAATGCATGCATTTGTAAGACTAGAACAATATTGCTCGATTTACATACAGCATCGGAGACAAATCGTACCAAGTGCGACGTACTTATTATAAATAATGAAGTGAAGGCTTGCAACAAAACAGTTTCAGGTAATACGGTACTTACCCTTAAACTCGTGGTAAATAGAATCTTTGAGTGTTTCATATGCTGCTATAGCCTTAAAAAGGCTAGTTTTTCACGTAATCGATATCAAAAACAGTTTTAGGTCGGTAGAACTAAATAAAACTTAGAACTTAAAGAACCATGGAGATATTAAAATATGAATTTTACATAATGCTAACCTGCATTTCATGTCTTCCCCTTTTTTCATTATGTATCGTTGCACTTTTTTTCTTCAGTAATTTACCATTCAGTTTTCGAACGAACAAGTAAATAGTTGCCACAGAACAAGGAAACACTTTTCGTGTGTGTTACCATAAATACCTTTTCACACAAATAACTTTTACACTTGTCATTTGTTTCAAGGACAAAACTTATTTTGAAGAAGTTGTTCGTTATCCTTTGCAAAATTGAAAATCCACTGTTTTGTTTGCGGCTGGATCTAACAAACATGCGATTATTGCAACTGGCCAGCTTTAGTCCTCTTGGACTCGTGCTTTTTTTATGAATGTCGACATCACTATACGAGTTAGATTAATACCTCCGTTCTTGGCATTTAAAGTGCCATTGGGACGAAAATTCATAGGCTTATTTCGGCCAAATTCTGTCGCAGAATATCGCGTTTTGCTCATATTTCCCCAGAAAACTGAACAACAAACCTTCCATCCAAGTATTTTTTAGCTCCAAAGTCGCCTAAAATGTGTCCGCCATTACTGAAAACGTGTTCCTTGGTGATTGCGCAATTTAATAGCTCGTGACGTCAGAGGTTCACCTCAGTTGCGTTCCCCTGTGTTTTGACTGAAGATATTTACCGTCGACTGCGAAACCTCCGAAGAGTATTTCTACGATTCGGAACAGTCTTTAGCTTCCGAAGCATCTGAGGATTCGTTTCATTCGGCAAATGAAGAATTTTTCTTACCGTACGATGTAAGAACTGATGTGAGGTTTCAACTAATAATCTTGTCAACAAACTGTTTAAAGTTTTTTTTTTTCTCGCCATATTATTTGAGTTATTTGGCGGGAGTTCAAAACATAAGCGAAATATGCTTATACAATGATTGTAGTTCAGGCCCCAGTTGCTCAAAAAGTGGATAACTCTTTTTCAACGGATAAGTTGCCGTCCGGCGGATAAAATTTATCGCTTGCTTCATCTCGGTTGTTCAAAGTTTTATAGATAGCGCTATCAAGCCAGCTGTTCAGCCGCTATCCAGCCGATAAAGTTGTCCATTCCAAGGTAGGTTGTGTAACTTTTATCCACTGAATAAACCTGTAGGAAAATAGACATGGCTATTCGAAGAGTTGATCTTTTAAGCTGTGGAAATTTAGACAAAACACCTATAAAAACTTAATAGACTTTGATGCTCGCGAATACTTAACCATGGGTCTATCGATGTTATGGTTGGTGTGGGAGAAAATAAAAGAAGCTATACTTTGTCTGCCGTTGTTTATGTTCATTATATATTATAAAAGAGTATTGAGATTTTTGGCCATTTCTTGGCATAGTCTGGGAAACCTTCTTGAAAAACCGTAATTGTTGTAGTCAGCTGCCAGGCAGCTTATCGTGTCTATCACAGTACAGTGGTCACTTAACACATTGAAACACAGGTGCTCGCTTGGCGCTGCTAAATATTGTAAACAGTTTTTATAGAATTCCTTTTCTGAGCCAAAAGAAGTGGAATAAGTCATACCCTTTTTTTTCAAGAACTGGAGGCCTTGTGTAACCGGAATCTAAATATTTGTAGTCAAAATTAAAAGCCACAAGGAAAATTTTCCGCTGCTCAACAACAACATGCGGACCGCCAAGAAAACGAAGCTTTCGCTTGCCTTATTCGCTGCGTAAAAATAATAACTTGATATTTCATGATTTTTCTTAGTAGTACATTTACTAAGATTGCTATGACGGTAAAAAGAAATAACATTGTTAAACCCTTAAGCAAATGGTGGCGTGTGATGTTTTTTCCCAACTTCAATTTCCATGCAGCGACGATCCGATCTATTAAAGCGTTTATCTCGAACAACAACAACAACATTTTATTTGCATTCCCAGTTACAAATGCCATTGCACATAGAAAAGAGAAAGAAAAAAAGTTGCGAGATCGATTAATTTACAATTCCTGTATCTATTGATCCATAAGCATTTCTTAATGCAAAAGCTTCGTAAATGAAGTAACCTAATTTTTTACAAGTGAAAGCGTCAATGCAATTTTGTCATGAGCATTTAAGAATCGAAATCGGAATATTTACTAGGAATATCGTCCATTAAAGATGTTCTAATTGCATCATATCTATTGCAAGATAAGAGAAAGTGTACTTCGTTTTCAACTTCGTTTTCAATTCTCAGATGCCCAGGAAGTTTAGGGGTGGAATGTATCCCATTTTCAATTCTTAGGTTGTAATTACCTAACGTAAGTTTTGCTACTGCCCGAACAATAATGTCAATCGAGTGTTCACCGACAGGAAATAAAGAGAGAAAAGTTCCTCCACATTCAGGATGGTATGTTATAAAATAAATGTCCATGCTTCTAAGCGATTACTGCTCTGAAATTAACACACGCGCAATTAGAAAAAGGAAAAGATAAGCAGTACAAACTATATCGGCTTAATCACGGCGGTCAGGACTGCATTCGCCGAGGATCTTCGCGCTAGCAGACGGCAGAACTGAAAGGGTTTTCCACGACGATAATAAATTTTAAAATACGTTAAAAGAAAATCAGTTTTGCACAATCGTGGATGCGTTGAAAAAGAAACAAACTATCACTTGAACTACGTTATAAGATTAGGTACCTTTCGTCTTGTTCGCACAGATAATGTTTTTTTCCGGTCCTTTTTTCCATATAGTTGGAATGGACAATGGAATGATCGACCTCAGGGATCTTGCGACGTGAACGGCCCTCTTTAAAAACTCGTCCGTGAAGTGATCAAAATGCCTCTCGGGTTGAAATTCACACTGTGTGTGAGTACGAACATTGTCCTTTTTTCCATCGGGTCCGCTCGCAGGGCTTCGATGAAGCGAAATACTAGCTCGGTGGTTGGATTTATTGTTGTAGCATCGTACAGCACAAGTACTACTATACCTGTCATAACTGCTGCAGCAAGGAGAAATTCAAAGTCGTGCAACAAACAGTTGGCAAGAAATCTTTCCTCGAGGACAGTTTAATTTCCCGTGGCAAGTAACCATGTAAAGGCGATTGTAAAGGCACTAGTTTTGAGGTGAGCCTCTGACGTCACTTCCGCTCATTCGCAAGCCAGCTTCCGGAACAAGGGCCAGTAATGGCGGCGGCAAAATCTCGACAAAAACCGTCCGAAAAAAGCGACTTCTATTCGTCGTAATGAATTCAAATTTGGCATGGTGACTAAGAACCACAAACTATGTTCGAAAATGTAAAAACATGGAATACCAAAATTCTGGTCCCAGTGGCACTTTAATCCTCACTTAAACTATTTCGTTTCAGCTTTCAGTCTTTTTGGGGGCGTTCAACTTGCGAAGTCCGGAACGCTTTATCTCGGTCATTACTTTTTCTCCTATGTCTGTTTTATTTCTATGTCTAAGCACGATTTTCCCTTGTTTCCGGGGGGTGCAAGCGAGCTTCTAGTCCTATTTCGCACTTGTCTAGATTTTGGAAAATACCAAAAAGCGGAGGAACTTTTAAATATGATTTTTGAAAATAGTTTACCAAAGGGGTATTTTTGGTAAAATAAAATAGAATATGAAATTTGGTTTCTGTGGTGGGATTCTCGATATTTCTGGTCAGGAGCTCCAATAAGGATAAAGCTAACAGATAGGAATGCCTAACTCATGGAAAGCATATTTTAAACGTATGATCGACAAAAATGATGAAAAGGTGAATCATCGTTACGGTAGTTCCACCATTTCGGCGTTTCCACTGTATTCAACATATTAATACTCTTGAAAACAACACGAAAGGAAGTCTTTGTTAGACAGGTGATCAATGATTAAAATTTAGGGCGCGGGCGGGGTGGGGGGGGGGGGGGGGGTTACTTCTGAGTTAATTTATTGGCCAGTTAAAGTTTAAACCGATAAACGGCAAAGTAAGGTTTCCTGTTTAATCTGCAAGTCATTCGGAGGTTGAACGTCACGTGCCTTATTTTCGTGTTTTAATGAAAGGTTGATACAGAAATGTCATAAGCGCGTAACTTCCCTTAACAAAAAGGAAAAAGAAAGGCGGGTGGACTTTCTTAAGGTAATTTTGCCAGACCTACTGGAGACCTAACAGGGATAAGGTAAAAGATTGTACCTTCTTGTCAGATTTTAAATGTTACCATTTTTACAGCTTTCTATGAGATAAGAGTGGGCGAGGTGCAGCTGACATTTACGTCACATTGTCCAGAAAAGGAAAAACATTTTAATTTCCTCCCCAAAAAATTACTTTAAAAAAAGTACATAATAACGTTAAGAATGTTGCCTCTTTTTCCAGAAAGGCCCAAACAACTGTTATTGAATTCTCTGCTATCAAACTGATATATGAAAAAAAAAGGATTTATTTCTTCTTAGTCTCGTTGTTCCTTTCTTGGATCATAAACAATTAAAACGAGTGCGCATTGACTGTGCAGCTAAGTAGGGCGGAAAGTAACTATCAAATGCTAAGGCATCAGCAAAGGCGTGAGTACGGTACATTGGCCACATATTATAGAAACTCCACCAAACAATCCGTTGGCAACGAGCTAGAGCGTTATTTCTTTCCTTTTTGTTTTCTAAAAAGATAAAAGTTCTTTGTTTTTACACAGCATCTGCCGTTCTACGGTGTTATATTTCACAGCTGAAAGGGAAGTTATTTCAAATTTCCATATGTAATGGTTCGGTGCAAGAGCTAGTTAAGAAACAAATCCTCGACTGTCATCTATTTAAGTTGTATTCATTAATCTTTATTTACCAAAAAAGGCTGTTTGTCATCTAAAAGACATCGAAATTATATATTAAGGCTTTATCGCATTGGCACCGAAAATAGTTCTATCACCGTAGTACAGCACAGTGAAACGTGACTGGTGGGAAATACGTATGTAGTAATTAGTCTGTTTCGCCGACAAAAAACCTTAGATAACTGTTCATGTAATGACGTGTAGTTCCCTTCTGTAAAATTATAACAACATTGACTCTAGATAGCGGGAAAGGAGTTAAGTCGTGCTTCTGTACTTAAGCGCAAAAAAAGCCGCAGAAACTTTTACGAGCAGTGTCGCGACTCCAAGCTTTACCCACAAGTAACGATAACCAAGCATCAATCGCAAATTCTTGCCACAAGACTCTCTAGAGAATAAAACCTGGAAACTTTAGCTTAATTGCGACATATTGCGGAACACTGGTGGCTACGATCTGCTGACGTTTGATCTTATTTTCTATAAAACGAAAGATATTACAAGCATGTCTGAAAACTCCAGCTCCGGATTTCAAGCCATCACCTATGAAGATTGCTTCGTGGCAGACTACACAGCGGCAATTGTGTTCAAATCCTTGGCCTATTTTGTCATTCTTCTGGTTTCCTTAGTCTGTAATGTCTTTGTTATTACGGTCGTTTGGAAAAGTAGGCCGTGGCAGTTGTGCAAGTCGATCAATTACTTCGTTTTCAATACGGCTGTATCGGATCTCTTTACGCCGTTGACCATTATTCCGATTAAAATTGTCGAGATCATTTCAGGGTCGGGTGCCTTCATGGTTCACAGTCCATTGATGCTTGGAAACATCTTATGTAAGCTGTGCTACTTTCTCGCTGATGTTTCTGTTGTGGTCTCTATCGAAAGCCTTCTGTTGATATCATTCGACAGGTTTGTCGCCGCTCTCTTTCCCCTGAAGTCGAAACGTATCACGTCGAGAGTGCGCTTAATCTGCACTCTTTGTACCTGGATAATGGCCATTGCTGTTCATGCTCCTTATTTTTACACGCTTAGACTGTTCCCTGACGGAAATGAGTATTATTGTGGGTACGACTGGGAGCCAGCATTTGACCATGACGAAACCTCAGAGAGATACATCATCGCAACTTTCGTTGCTATCATCGTCGTACCGACTTGTATCCTGATTATCGTCTACGGAGCAATAGCGTGGATTTTAAAACGAAGGCACAATCGAGGGAAAAACATGCGAGTAAGTGCTCAATCTCGTGGATTTCAAAAGAGCAGGCAGATTATCCGATTGTCAGTGGCAATAACACTAACAGCGTTTCTTTTCTGTGTGATTCCATGTATTGTTTTTATATTTTGCACAATTTTTCTGTGGCAGTGGGGCGACCCACCTACTTGCTTCTTTCAAACGGTGCTCCCGTTTGTTGCAATGTTTTTGGTGCATTCGTGGAGCGCTGTTAATCCATGTATTTGCTTTGTCTCTAGTAAGAACTATCGACGAGGTCTTAAAAAACTGCTGTCTTACAGATAAGATTGTTTTCGAATGCAAAAGAAAACAAAGCGTGTTACGTTCGTGTAAAGGAGAAGAAAAAGAAGAAGAAGAAGAAGAAGTAGTAGTAAAGACGCATACTCTAAACGCCTCAGTTTTATAAGATAATCTGTAATGAATGCATTTGTAAGACTAGAACAATAATGTTCGATTTACATACAGCATCGGAGACAAATCGTACCAAGTGCGACGTACTAATTATAAATAATGAAGTGAAGGCTTGCGAGAAAACAGTTTCAGGTAATGCGGTACTTACCCTTAAACTCGTGGTAAATAGAATCGCTGAGTGTTTCATATGCTGCTATAGCCTTACAAAAGGCTAGTTTTTCACGCAATTGCTGTCAAAAACAGTTTTAGGTGGGTAGAACTAAATAAAACTTAGAACTTAAAAACACAAGTGTTTCTAGAACAAAACTTATCCTGAAGAAGTTGTTCGTTATCCTTTGCAAAATTGAAAATCCACTGTTTCGTTTGCGGCTGGATCCAACAAACATGTGATTATTGTAACTGTCCAGCTTTAGTCCTCTTGGACTCGTGCCCTTTTTTTAAAAATGTCGACATCACTATACAAGTTAGATTAATACCTCCGTTCTTGCTATTTAAACCGTACTTAAACTATTTCGTTTCAGCTTTCAGTCTTTGGTGGGTGACGTTCAACTTGCGAAGCCCAGAAAACTTTATCTTGGTCAATACTTTAATATTCTCCTTTGTCTGTTTAAGTCTAAGTCTGTTTTTGTGTGACTTTGTTCCCCTCAGTTGCCAATTACAGAGTTTCGTTTTCTCGATATGTTCCGATTAGGTAGAACCAATTGAATGCTGCAATTTTTATTATTATTTTAGCTCGGAGACGAAGACCTTTAATACAACCGCAAAGAAAAAGTCAACAATATATCTGAATTAGCAAGTTCAGAAATTGAACTTGGGCGCGACAATGCAGGTCGGTAAATTTCGAGTTTTTGTCGGAGCCGAATTGCGAGATTGGTCAAAGGGCGAGGTGGCCTAAACTGAACTCACTCGTCAATAACTTTCCCCCTATATAACACCCAAAAGCTAACCACAAAGCTCACGGCTGAATTGCCGATCCGTTTTGTATGTTGTTTGGCAATATGTCGTAGCGAAAGATAAAATTAAGGGGGACTGATCTCTCTTTGGAAGTACTCAGTAAAGTTTAGGTTCAAGCAACTCATTTAAGTTTAAGTGAAAGTTGTACTCAAGTACAACCGGTGACAAAATGATGATAAGAATTATAATAAATGAGATTGACCGCAGAATACGGATGAACTGCATTGTTTTTCGGGCGTTATTAACACGACTTTTTGAACACTTGGCGGTTGGATATCAACTGCACATTTTTCCAATGTCTTATAAATGTACTTTATAACAGCATCAACTAAAAGCAGAAAAAGAGTTTAATTATCCCATATGCTACATGTCTAGCATAAAAAAAATCAATTTCCCGATGCCTTTTGATAATTTCTGATTTTCAGTTAAATTTAAGATGGCCCCTGTCTTGGCCGCCATTTTGGATAAAGAAACAGAGCCCCAGAAGTGCCACCATAACTAATAATATTTACCTCATTATGTAGAGCACATCACAGGCTATCTAGCAAATGTAAATTCGTTTCGAAATATGCAGCACAGCAAACATTCAAGAGGTCGATCAACCCCCCTTCCCTCCCCTCCCCCCCGCCTTGTAGGTGAGTTTGCTTGAACGTCAGAGGGTTGAAAGGAATAAAATGTCTTTGAATTTGTTTTAATCTAGGTACTCCTGTTTTACTCCCTTTACAAGACCCAACACGTGGATGAACGATAATTATGTGGATTCTCTACTGCAATTCCCGGTTTGTTTTTATCAATATTTCTCATGCATCATGATCAGTCAATCACAAATTTTGACAACGTTTCGTAATTGTTCGGGTGGCGGATAAAACGTATTTAATCTTTTTCACTTAATTAAAATTTTGGCTAGCTTGTCATTTTCTTCAAAGATAAATATTTGTTAGGTTCGTTTTTAGCCGAGAAAAGGGCAAGATGGAAGACTGTGGTCTCAAACCTTAATGCCCCGCTAGGAGATAAAGAACAAGCCAGAGAAACGGTTGCCATATTGACAAAACAATATGAAGATAATGACAGCAAACACTAAAATTTTGAATCATTATAACTCCTCCCTTCCGCTAAAAAGAACCTTTGCAACTAAACGCTCATCGCCCAATTTTGCCATTCTTAGAATCACTATAGCAAAAGGTGGCTAGAGTATTCATGAAGGATCGAGATACATCACTGGAAACTAGGTATCATGAACAGCATAGGATCTCTCATCCTCGAAAGAAAAAAAAACAACATGTGAGGGATAAACGACAACTTGGAAATTACTTTAAGTGATATCCTCCGCTTTAATTACGCTGTCCGCAACAAATGTATTTGGAAAGAGTAGCTCAATGTTTTTTTAGACAACAGTTCACTTATCATTAATGTAACCTGATTTTCAACGACGAAAACTGCAGCTCGGTAGACTCCCCAGGAGAAACTGCACTCAAATCCCTCTATAATGTTTTTTAAGTGTATCTGACAGTGGTATGAACTGAGCAAGCGCCGACCCTACAGATTACTCATGATTGCTCATGATAATCTTGATAAGTAACAAAACTGATCATGTAGGAAGTGGTCATTCTATTCTCGGGTGTTAGCGAGGTCGAAAATATAGATAAAACCTTAAGCCCTCTGGTATTTTCTGAGTGTTATAGATAAGTAGGGGTACACAACAAAATGGTCCCAGATACCTATTTGGCCTGGGATATATGCTGTTTGTAAATTGGCTTTGATGTTGCTTATAGTTTTTCCCACCTTTTTTCGGCTGATTGCTTCACTGATGTGGTCATCACCATGCCATAACGACAGTAAAGTCGTCATAAGAGGCGGAATCCGCGTTCTCGTCTTCGGTTTAGTCAGTCACATCAGTTGTGTAGGCGTTAGTTAAGATTAAGGTAAATGGAAAGCCTTGCGACAACCCATACCTAACTTAAAAGAGCTAAGATTCCCAACTGCTGAATCTCATTTCTACGTCTCCTTGTTTCTAGCGTTGACAAACTGATCAACCTGTCCATGACCCCTGGGATTCTTCTGTTTATCATCACTTTATTAGCTAGAGTGGAATGAACCGTCGTTTATAGGCATCTTCCAGGCCATATTGTTTGTCCTGAGGTCCTTCTTGCGTGCATGGAATTGATGTGCGCTTCAATGTTAGAAGTCGCCGAGCGCTTTTGTTTCTTCTCCTGGGTTTCATTGGGTAGGCTTCACTTTGCTCTTAAGTTGCTCAGTAACTCCTCAAATGGCCGCTGTAATCCTACATAGTTTGACAAGTTTGTTAACTACGGTTTTTACCTAGCTCTATTTGGCTTTGGAAAGAAACTGAAGTATTGGTCTCGCCAGTCGGCAGGAACGGTAACTTTCTTGAGGCAAGTGTTGATTAGGTCTAGCGATGTTGTTTAACAGCTCTTTATCATCAGTGAGGGACCTGAGGTCTGATCCTTGTTAAAGCTGGCTCTGGTGTCTTGTTAGGAAGCCTTCACCTTTGTCCATGTCTGTTCATATACAGCTGCTGTTGCTATCAATAATTTCCTGAGGTAAGGGGCCTCAGTGTGATGCAATGTTCTAGAGTTCTTTTCTCCAGGCACAGGGCGGTCGCTTTTTGGATCACCCTGTGTTTAGCACAACAAAATCAAACGATATTTAGACGAGCAAACCGATATTTGGACGAGCAAACCGATATTTGGACGAGCAAACCGATATTTAGACGAGCTTCTTCTGTGATCGTGTAGTAGTCGTCGAGTAAGATAAGTTAAGGCTTGGATTGAATGAGCCATCAAAGCTGGCACTTAATCCCGGTTTCTGTAGCATGAAGCGACAAGGAGCATCATTAACCCCTCCTGGATGAGATGCTGGCCCATCACAGGGTTAACGCCCAGCTTATCAGTTAAGATTTCTTAACAGTGCACTGTAACCAGGAAAAGTGAGGTAAAGTTTCTTGTCTAAAGAAAACATCATACAATGCAGGGACCAAGGCTGTAGCCACCGACCCTGCCGATCAAAAGTCCTACGCGATGACCGCTGCACTGTCGCATCTCCACTTAGTCGCCCTGATTGATGGAAATTTTGTCGGTTTACTTTGATGATACCGAGTGTTTCGTAGAGCTTCTTCGCTTTTCTTGCTTGACTAAAGTTTCCCGTCGCCCTCATGCCTTTTTGAGTTGTAAATCCTTCGTCATGACTGGAAGTTTTCTTGACGTTGACACATATCATCTCCCCCCTTGATGTGGTTGGTAAACGCATGCACTGGCCTCTTACATCCTTGTTGCTTGCGTTCGTGTAGTTGATGAACAGGGGGGTAACGTCAACGCATTTTCACTTGAAAATTCAGTCTAAAATCTTATGGTATTCTGTTTGTTTGCAAGTGCTATAATAAAAACATTAGTAACTTGTCGGAATGTCAATTTGTTTCGTTTCTTAGGTTGGATCCAAGACTGCAGATACCAAAATGGCAATTTTGTGCCAACAAAGGATCTGTCTACGTACTTTCATTGGTTCCAAACGGATATTCCAAAAATAAGATGTCAACATTCCTTTAAGGCCGCGGGTGAGAATTTATTTAAAGCATATGCACGAAGTGCGACGAATAGTAGCGACGTTGCGCGAAATATTAATGAATAGGCTCTTCAGTAAAGCTTTCAGCTTCTGAATCAATAATTGCACGTGCGTTAAATCGTGTGCTACGGAGTTTTAAGCATTTTTTAACTAAAAACTGTCAAAGTCCAGCTTTCGTTTTTACGTTCCAACGTGAATAGAAACTTTTTAGAAGTTTTCCCACAAAACAAAACAAAAACTACAATAATATTCCTTATAGCTAACATAGAGCTTGGGAAACGCATTTAATCTTATAATCTTCAATCCAAAAATTTGCGATCTCTTAATTGCAAAGTATTGTTCTTTTCTGGACAGTGAACAATAGCTGCTTGAATTTAATTTCCATAATTAGCATAATCTTATTTTAAGCATTCGTGTTTAATCGGTAAGCCTTCGGAAGCCCTAAAACCACCAGTTTTGTGTCCAAGAATACAGCACAGATATACAATTTCCTGAACACACACAACAGGCAGACAAACTAGCTAGCTAGGTGTATTGTAGATTGTCACAACAGAAGCCTTTTTTTTCAAACAGGCTTTTTAACAAAATATCGAAGGCTTCAAATTTAAACAAGGACGATCTTACCCATTTAAAAGCTTACAACATTCAATGGAACTAGAAATCCTACAATTGGCTTCTGTTGTGACACAATAGCGGTTTTAATTGATCAATGAGTGGTAAAATCAGGAAGTGTTGTCTTCTGCACGAGGAGAAAGCTTGGACACCGAGTCACGTTTTACGAAGTCTTAAATTTGGGAGCTCATAGCATCGCAAAGAATCGCAATCTATCAAACTAAAAACAACTTTGTTGCACGTCCACCATTCCCCAAGCTCTCTGTTAAATTTCAACGCAATCGGCTCCCAAACGTTAAAGATATAACGTTTTTAACGTAAGACCTCCACCAAAATTTTGCCTTATAAATTTATTCATGAGCAGCTTGTCACCCGCGGCCTTAATAGTAGTGATGATGATAATTATGATGATTATGATAAAATCAAGATTTATTGGTAGCTTTGCTTTTACGTTTTTTGAATGTTTGCATTCCCGCAGTTGTTAGAGGCGGTATTTTTCCGTTAACGCGAATACAGTGAAGTTGTTTTGAGAAGCAAATGTTGGTTTACGGCGTCACAAATGGCAAGTTTCATCTAAACGTTAGATTTATCTGTTTCCATTGACTATAAAAAAGCCAGTTGGTGACGTGAGCGCAAGACGATCTTTTCGCCTGATCAACTGTTGGGCAGTAACTAAGTCTGTTCTTCTCTCCCCCCCTCCCCTCCCCCCCACACACACTAAAAGGGTTATCATTGAGACGTCAAATTAAAAAAGTTACAATAACTAAACTCAGAAATCATTTAAAAAATAAATTGAGGACTGCTCACCTTCCACAGAAAGAAAAGGAACCATCCTTTTTTTTCAATTCATTTTTACTTCAGCATAAAAGGTCAAGTATACTGCACTTGCAACATAAGTTTTGATATATTTACCAAAAATAAGTTGTTATAATTCCTTTAACCCTCGGACATAAAGTCACACCCACCTGGTACAGGAGGGGAGGGGGAGGAGTTGTTGGAATTTCTCCCCTGCGTTTTTGCTGTTTTTCAATATTTCGGAAAGATTTTGCCTTTGATATAAAGCCCATTGATGTGCTCTATAAAGTGAGGTTTCTATTATGGGTTGCAGTGGTGCTGGGGGTATGTGACGTCATCCAAGATGGCGGCCAATTTGGTCGCCATTTTGATTTCACCCACTCACTCTATTGCGGAGAGTCATACTACCTCCTGTGGTAACGCTCATCGAAAATAGGACTCATCGGAAATACGCCGCGTTTAGATAACCGCAATTCTCGTTATGCCTCGACTAAAAAAATGGCAACCGGTGGTCCGAATTCTGAAGGCGTGTTTTAGGCGTAGTTTTAGCTTACTGAAGGTTTCCGTACGTAAGAAATGACATTTTACTTCCTTTGTGGCTGGAAACTGGGAAAGAAGAAACTGTAGACTGTTGAATTAATAATAAATGATAAGTGGAGGTAAATGAAGGTCAGTCTATAGAAACGCCTCTTTTAATTATTTCATGAAAAAAGAGTAAAAAAAAAAACAGGAAGAGGCCGGCAAATAATGCACACAAAATCGCACTCCCCCGTAAGACTGAATCCTCTCTTAGAGTAAAACGAGCTCGCGGAATCATAAGACAGGGCTTAAGACAACCGTACTACGAAGACACTGGTTTGGAAGTTTTAAATATTGTTTTAATTATATGTTGCACGGCATGCTTGAATATTACACTGTGAGGACTTTCTTAGGTCACATGTATCCTTAATTTCGTATTACTATAATAAAACGTCATTATTTGCTTTTCTTTGGATCCACACTTGGGCGGTTCAGCTCAGCAGCCCATTCTTTTGGCAGCTTCACAAAACTCGCTTACGTCTTCTTTGTACCACTCGTTTGTTCCACCCTTGCAAATAAAAAAAAAAGAGATAAATCATAATCATAATCATAATCATAATCATAATAACATGTTTACAGAGGAGAAAAAATGTGCCGTTTCTAGTTCCGTCTGAGGATGATGTGGACAAAAAAGTTATATTTTAGAAAAGTAGGAGGAAGAAAAGAAAGAAAAAAAAAACGCGAGGAAAAGGACAAAGATAAGGAGAACGAGAAAAAAAAGTATTAATTCGTGTTGGATAACAAAGTAAACTGGCGAAAAGGGGCTTTAAATTATACTCCTAAATAGCAACTCCGAGCCAGCACATGACAGATGCTTCTCGTAAAAGCAGTTCTTCTGTACACGATAACCATCCCAGCCGGCTATCCATGTTTCTAAACAGGGTCACATAATTTCAAGTTTTCATTTGCTAACTGGATAGTACAATCGTTGCTCGTTGAATAACATTAACAACTTGCACGAAGCGGGCACAGTAGTACACGGGATAAATGTGTGAGACTATTGCAATCAAGAGGTAAGGCAAACATGTTGCTATAAATCTACTCACCCAGAGAGCTGCTTTTTTCTGAAAGATACCGCCATCTTTGCGCGATTTCCGCCTCCTCACACTTTTCCAAGCCGTATTCAAATGGGCTTCAGGTTCAGGTGAAAATACTAACAGAATAAGAAAGAGAAAAAGGATGCAATGCAGTTTGGTTTCCATTTTTCTCGGAAAACTCTTCTTCTGTTCTTGTACGAGATAGGGCTCGATGCAGAGTGTCTTTTAGCTCCGCTATCAAACTTAAATGGGCAATTAGTAGTAAAGTGGGCTCACTAGGGGTGCTTTGCCTCGTTTTGATGTTGTTGGGGGTTGCTAGGGTGGTTGCTAGGGTGGTTTTTTTTTTAAGGTCAGGATGGTCTTTCTCTTATTATAGGTAAATGGTTTTGCTCCAAGTAGTAAGGGGGGCCACTTTGGAGAATTGTATCGAAAAGACCCACCCCCTAATTTTTGGAACCAATCAGAAAGCTAGTGCCAGTACCCCGACCGTGATGACATCATCAGAATGGAATGTTGTTGGAAATGAAGAGTTCACGTGTTTTTGTTTGGAAAACCGCTGACCAGTTGGGGACAAAAGGATCGCGGGCTCATCCAATATGGCGGACGGAGGTGACGTGATTTGGGGTGGGAAACCGCTGACCAGTTGGGGGGTAAAATCGCGGGCTCATTCAAGATGGCGGATGGAGGTCATGTGATTTTTGCTGGGAAACCGCTGACCCTTACTTCAATAGATGGCGGGCTCAGATCAGAAAAGAGAGGACAATTACATAGGGAATACATAGGGAATACATAGGGAATACATAGGGAAAAAGGGATCGTGAGCTCCGATCAGAAAAGAGAGGACATTTCGTGACGTTTACATGACGTAGGTAAATAGCCCTCTGGCTAGGGTGGGAAACCGCTGACCAGTGATGGAAAAAGGATCGCGGGCTCATTCAAGATGGCGGATGGAGGTCATGTGATTTTTGTTGGGAAACCGCTGACCCTTGTTCGTATTGAGAAAAACTGTGCCAGAGGTCTTGAGTACGGCCCGAGGCCGTGCTCAAGACCGAGGGCACAGTTTTTCTCAATACGGACCGACCAAGGCCGGCAAATAATATTTTTATTTTTTTCTTGTTGTTTTTCAAAAGTTAAACGTGTCTTG
This sequence comes from Siderastrea siderea, assembly GCA_964030785.1. Classification (NCBI taxonomy): domain Eukaryota; kingdom Metazoa; phylum Cnidaria; class Anthozoa; order Scleractinia; family Rhizangiidae; genus Siderastrea; species Siderastrea siderea. The sequence goes on along the minus strand of CAXIQD010000288.1, from coordinate 1,123 downwards.
TTGTTTTCGGAAAGCAACGTTTTGCAAGCGCGCGTAAAATGAACCATGAAACGAAGCCGTTTGTGACACCAGAGCAGCAAAATACGCTTTTTTACTCTGTTAAAACTCAGAAATCACAGGAAGCAATATAACTAAAAGAAACCCCTTTATTTTCCCAAATTTCGATACATGTAGCTAACTCCTGCTCGATTTACTCAAATGTTTGTCGAAAGGGAAGAGGCGATTTACATTGTACAACCTTCGGTATTTTAACAAGAAATTTTGGAAAGAAAGTTTTTAACGACAATGTACAAAAAATTTCAGAATTCTAAGTTTCGGAGAACGTTTTAAAGATTTTAAAGGTTTTAAAAACCCATTACAAATTTTTTGTTATTGACGTTCCGTTGACCGCGGTCAAGATCGGAAAATTCCGCCCGCTCCCGGAACCAATCAGATTGCAGGATTTGGTTCATCTTGCCCGCTCACGCGCTGAGAAAAAAATAAATAGGGAATACATAGGGAATACATAGGGAATACATAGGGAATACATAGGGAAAAAGGGATCGCGGGCTCAGATCAGAAAAGAGAGGACATTTCGTGACGCTTACATGACGTAGGTAAATAGCACTCTGGCTAGGGTGGGAAACCGCTGACCAGTCGGGGGAAAATGGGGATCGCGGGCTCAGATCAGATAAAAAAGACGCCATGTTGAAATCAATGACTTTTTAATCCTTTTCCTTGGGTGTGGGAGGGTCACACGCATCAACAGGGTGAAGGTGTGTCTTGGCAGGCGGCTCGATATCCGTAAGGGTAGGTTTGAAAGGTGGCAGGATCAATGACTCTCTTGTCGTACACCAACTGGTAACGCTTGTAATCCGGAAAGGTGTAGAGTTGGTAGTGTTTGGGATCGCGCACAATCTGATGCGTTTTGGTGACTAGAGTTTGACGCGGTTTCTTTTGAGGGTTTTGGATTTCGTCCAGGACGTTCTGGCGCATGACGTCATAATTCAACTGGCTCTTGCCTTCGCTGTTCAGACGGAATCCTCTGACTTTACATTCGACGTGGCCATTTTTGGTTTGGTAGCCATAATTTTTGGGTCCGCCTGACACAAATTCTTTAATGTAGTCGTCGGGATCCAATTCA
>CAXIQD010000287.1:0-61000 GCA_964030785.1 Siderastrea siderea | reverse complement strand
ATCTGACTGCTTAGTTGTGGGCCATTTTTTTTCTTCAGTGTACAAAGCAACATATTGTATCAGGGCAACAATTTCCTCTCTAGACCAATCAGCAGCTTTTTTAGCGGTTTCCTAAATGAAAGAAAACGAGATATTTTGTGATATGCACAACCTCTTTTCACTATTAAGATTTTTTAAAAAAAATTCAACGATTGAAATTCTTATCCACATTAAAACTTACCGGAGGCGCGAAATTAAACAATGATTTTCTAGAGGATCCAGTGCTCTCATTGCCTCTTGAGGTCTTTGCCTTCGGTTTCCCTGGTGTGTTGCCAGTTGGACCGCCGTGTCTTCGCTTTTCACTACGGTTAGACATAACTGCAAGGAAAATAGGGCGGTTTAAAGGACTTAAATGCAAGGAAAACAATCATGCACAACCGTTTTGTTTTGTTTTGAGTCCCTTTGATTTACCGCCAAAAACCCCCAAACTTTAAACGAACATAACAAGAAAACGGTAAGAGGTGCGATGGGGTGCGATGTTTTAAAAGCAAACTATAGCTATTCAAGAGTATAAAAGTTCGTTACCCCTGATTTGAGATGAGTTCGAATTGGAGCAGAATCATGATTGATTGTGCACACCGTAATTCGCTAATGCGACCCGCCATTTTAAGACCACCTTCAATCGAGGCCGATCTTGCCGAAAGCATTCACCAAAATGGTCAAGAAACATAATAAATTGAATCATTTCTTACTTACCTTTTTCTCTGTTCACTTGACTGGGATTTCAAACACGTTCATCTTGATAAAAAAAGGACAGAAACCACGTATACCTCTCGAGCGACAAAACCTTCCGAAAAAACTTGTGAAATATTACACGCTCTCTGATTGGTTAATTACCGCTACCATAATGCAATCCGGGCCGTGTCCAACCTCCTCTGATAAGTACCAGTAAGAACTCATCCAGATAAGAGAGCTTCCTTGAAGGTCCAGGTTTACACTTTTTGTCATCAACTTGATAAGGCTGGCTTTCCTTGACTAAATTTTTGCCCTTCCAGTATTGCATTTTGGAAAGCTTTGGTTTGATGTAATTGTAGAAGCTGATTAATGCCTCATAACTTGGGAAGCCGGTGTAAAATAACACAGCAGCACTGTCATCTTTTATTTTGTCAAGGGAAGTTGACGTCCCAATAGGACCGCATTTTTTTTCTGCTTCACTTGGCTTCTCCTGGCAGTCAGCTAGCTGGGTTTCAAGTAATGCAATTTTTCTTTCCAGCTCAAGGACAGCATTAGGACCTGTTTGAGTGGGCTCGCACTCCACTTCAGCAGCATGTTGATCGCACTGCGAAAACAAACCAGCAGCATCAGCTGATGCATCATTAGAGGGTAATAGTGAGCAAGCTCCAACTGATAGTGCTGGTGCAGCCTCTCCAACTGTCTCTGGAGATGACTCATCAGTTGCTTGTCGCATTCATTTTCCTGGTGCCTTTCTTTGCCTGGTCTCTGCAGTCCAGCTAAATAGAGATGGTTCTGCACCTTAGATTTAAAAAAAAGAAACTTTATTTAAAGGTGGCAGTAATCTTTTGACATTTATTTGTTAATCTACAATTTCAAGGAACTAGTTATTTAAAAAGAAATAAAATTAAATACCGGGTAGTTCATGGGTCACTTTTGCAAAATCCAGCAATATCTACATCAAATTTAGGAGACGTTCATATTTTAGCAGCAGTGAACAACACTACACTGTAGGAAACTCTTCACTCACAAATAAATAATAATAATAATAATAATAATAATAATAATAATAATAATAATAATAAAATATTCGGTTATGACAACACAATTTTGCAATATTTGTAGCCCTCATTTCCAATGTCTGTGATCTGGGATAATTTAAATGGAGTCTGGTTGATTAAGACCGCATATTGTAGGATTTTGTAGTTTATGATAGCCAAAATCAGAAAGACACACTGCACTGTTGCCATATAAACATAACAAAGGCATAACAAAAGTTGAACAATATCACAAACCTTTCCTTAAATCCCAGCGACCAGACAGTTTTTTCGAGATATCTTCGGCTTAAAAATGCTCCTGGCAAAAGACAGTGGAGCTGGAAACTACAAATCCATCTTGTCCGTGCTGCCGCTTGACAAGACGACTTGTAGCTGTGAATGGCGAATTTTGGCGATTTTGAAGGTTTAGCGCTTGGCGTTTAACCAATATTCACCAAAATTCGCCATTTACGGCTACAAGGTCAACAAATCACAACAATTGAGGTAAGTTAAAGTTTATTTGGAAGAAAAATATCAACATTACCCCCCGATATTTTGCTTTAAATATGAAGCTCATAATATTTCCATACAAATCGTTCAAATTTCAAACAGATTGTCTGGGCCCCCTCGGTGCTTAAACTTTTATCCATTTCACTAAACTTCATCTAAAGACTCCAGAACCTGACAGAACACTTGCGAAATCGACCAAAACGTGTTTGTGACAATCAAGTTGGGTCGCTATCGGGTATGCAGGGTTACTAATGCAATATGGTGCCAGGAACTGTAAAAAGGGCTATAGCCAAGGGAAATAATGGAACATTCAGGGAGGCTTTAATCCACATCCGATTCAGCGATTCGAACAAAGATGGCCAGATTGGTGTGCCTACACTAGTATAGCTCTCATTGCTACAGCTACATCTGTGAGATTTTGCCTTCCAAGCGTCTTTAAAACTGTAATTTCTTCCCTTTTCAAACAGTTTATATTTGCCCCGTCACTGACTGTTACAGAGCCCTTTTCTATGAAGGCTTTAGCCAGTTTGTTGGCTAATGCATATTTCCCCAGGCCCTGTACTTTTACATTTAATGCCTTGGCATTAAAGTCCATCTGAGGAAGATGATAAATCATCCCCATTTTGTTCAGGTCTTTCAGCATCTGTACAGCAATCTACAGTGGAAGTTTATACATGTAAAATTAAGACAATTATGGCAAGACAGCTTAAATGCAGCATAACAACTATTTCTCTAAGGGGAGTGAGCCCTAACTCCAACAGGATAAAAGAAATCGTAAAGAGAACGTTAACATGAGCAAAAAGCAAACCCATGGAAGTTTAGGGTCAGAATATTGGCCAGTTATTGTTACGTAAGCAATTTACCGTGGTAAATTGTGCTGAAAATAACTGATTGAATCAGATTAAATTTAAACATTTAAGAATAAAAATTAGTGATAAAACACAATGTTTTGATGATACCTTAACGTCGTTTACAAGTAAGAAAATAATTGACTTAATATATTCAGTGTGAGGTGACAAAACTGTCAGATACGTAATTTTCTTTGTCTAGGTGACACCTTTCGTCTACTCTAAAATTGGAAAAAATGGATGCTAACAATGCAGCCCTTGACTTGAAGCTCGACCAGCTGGCAACGAGAATTGAAGCTATGGTAGCTACTAAAATCGAAGAATTGGAAAGAAAATTCCAGAATGCACAGAATGAGGTAAAGAAGCTCAAGGATGATGTGGACCACAGCAAAAATCACGAAGAAAATGTTTTGGAAGTATGACATCAACTGTGTGTGGGACTATGCGGTAAAAAATGAACAGCACTCTTGTAAGAACAATGTGCGGGTTCTTGGCCTAGAAGAAGAAGATAGGGAGAATCTGGAGGAGAAATTTCTAACTTTTGTTTGTGGTCATCTTGAAGAAGATATCACATCTGAAGAAATAGAAATTATCCACAGGATTGGGCCAAAAAAAGGCGGCGGAGGAGGAGATCAAGGGTCACGACGTCAAGGTAAACCGAGACCTGTATTTGTTAAATTCGAATCCAACAAAGGCAAAATGAAGATCCTTCTAAAAAGAAAGTTGTTAAAGGGTAAACGCCTGGTTATCTCCGAGGACATGGCGGACGATATTGCCAATAGGTTGAAGGAGCTTAAAAGAAAGAGATCTGTAGAAAGCTCATGGTTTTCAAACGGAAAAATCAAGTGTAAACGGCGTGATGATCCACGGTTCAAGGAAATATGAAGCTGGGGAGACCTCGCAAACGCTGAATAACAACAATAAGAGACAGGAATAAGGTACTTGTTTGATAATCAAATAATGTTACAGAAATGTTGGCAAAAATACATCCAGTGTTAATAACTTTTTGCCATTTTCTCAACTGAACAACAATAAATTTCAGACCTATATCTAACAGCAATCTGATATTAATATGAATGACAATGAAATTGAAAGATTAAGAAATCTGTCTTTTAATCTCTTTTCACGTAACAGTCACGGAAAAACATGTTTAACACTAACTCCTGATTTAGACCCTGATCAAAATTATTACAATCAAATTATGGCCCATATTAAAGGTTGTGATTATCACAATGAAGATACTTTTCATTGCATGACGAAGGATTCTAAAGATAACGAATTTTCAATTTTACATCTTAACATTCGTAGCATTCTTAATAAGTTTGATGATTTAAAAGCATATTTGAATTCTTTGGAATATAAATTCTCAATAATCGGGCTTTGTGAAACCTGGCTCAATCCTGACAATATGAATGAGTTTCCATTAACAGGCTACCACAACATTTGCAAGGTCAGGACAAACAAACAGGGAGGTGGTGTTTGCCTATAGGTAAACAATTCTTTTTGTTTCAGAGAACGAACTGACCTTGCTGAGGAGGAGGAGATCAAGGGTCACGACGTCAAGGTAAACCGAGACCTGTATTTGTTAAATTCGAATCCAACAAAGGCAAAATGAAGATCCTTCTAAAAAGAAAGTTGTTAAAGGGTAAACGCCTGGTTATCTCCGAGGACATGGCGGACGATATTGCCAATAGGTTGAAGGAGCTTAAAAGAAAGAGATCTGTAGAAAGCTCATGGTTTTCAAACGGAAAAATCAAGTGTAAACGGCGTGATGATCCACGGTTCAAGGAAATATGAAGCTGGGGAGACCTCGCAAACGCTGAATAACAACAATAAGAGACAGGAATAAGGTACTTGTTTGATAATCAAATAATGTTACAGAAATGTTGGCAAAAATACATCCAGTGTTAATAACTTTTTGCCATTTTCTCAACTGAACAACAATAAATTTCAGACCTATATCTAACAGCAATCTGATATTAATATGAATGACAATGAAATTGAAAGATTAAGAAATCTGTCTTTTAATCTCTTTTCACGTAACAGTCACGGAAAAACATGTTTAACACTAACTCCTGATTTAGACCCTGATCAAAATTATTACAATCAAATTATGGCCCATATTAAAGGTTGTGATTATCACAATGAAGATACTTTTCATTGCATGACGAAGGATTCTAAAGATAACGAATTTTCAATTTTACATCTTAACATTCGTAGCATTCTTAATAAGTTTGATGATTTAAAAGCATATTTGAATTCTTTGGAATATAAATTCTCAATAATCGGGCTTTGTGAAACCTGGCTCAATCCTGACAATATGAATGAGTTTCCATTAACAGGCTACCACAACATTTGCAAGGTCAGGACAAACAAACAGGGAGGTGGTGTTTGCCTATAGGTAAACAATTCTTTTTGTTTCAGAGAACGAACTGACCTTGCTGAGGAGGAGGAGATCAAGGGTCACGACGTCAAGGTAAACCGAGACCTGTATTTGTTAAATTCGAATCCAACAAAGGCAAAATGAAGATCCTTCTAAAAAGAAAGTTGTTAAAGGGTAAACGCCTGGTTATCTCCGAGGACATGGCGGACGATATTGCCAATAGGTTGAAGGAGCTTAAAAGAAAGAGATCTGTAGAAAGCTCATGGTTTTCAAACGGAAAAATCAAGTGTAAACGGCGTGATGATCCACGGTTCAAGGAAATATGAAGCTGGGGAGACCTCGCAAACGCTGAATAACAACAATAAGAGACAGGAATAAGGTACTTGTTTGATAATCAAATAATGTTACAGAAATGTTGGCAAAAATACATCCAGTGTTAATAACTTTTTGCCATTTTCTCAACTGAACAACAATAAATTTCAGACCTATATCTAACAGCAATCTGATATTAATATGAATGACAATGAAATTGAAAGATTAAGAAATCTGTCTTTTAATCTCTTTTCACGTAACAGTCACGGAAAAACATGTTTAACACTAACTCCTGATTTAGACCCTGATCAAAATTATTACAATCAAATTATGGCCCATATTAAAGGTTGTGATTATCACAATGAAGATACTTTTCATTGCATGACGAAGGATTCTAAAGATAACGAATTTTCAATTTTACATCTTAACATTCGTAGCATTCTTAATAAGTTTGATGATTTAAAAGCATATTTGAATTCTTTGGAATATAAATTCTCAATAATCGGGCTTTGTGAAACCTGGCTCAATCCTGACAATATGAATGAGTTTCCATTAACAGGCTACCACAACATTTGCAAGGTCAGGACAAACAAACAGGGAGGTGGTGTTTGCCTATAGGTAAACAATTCTTTTTGTTTCAGAGAACGAACTGACCTTGCTGTTAACAGGGAGGACGTAATAGAATCATATTTCATCGAATTTAACAACTAAGCCAAGTAAACACGTTAATCGGAATGATATACAGACCACCAATTAATAAGCTAGTAGATCTGTTCAAGCAATACCTATCTGAGTTACTTCAAGAACTAGCCTTACCGAAAAAGGTGTTATTTGATGGAGGATTTTAACTTGATTTATTAAAAATTGGAGAAAATCATCACATAAAGAATTTCATACACCAAATGTTTTCATCTTTCCTTTACCCACTAATTTCCAAACCAACAAGAATTACAAACTCTAGTGCAACTTTAAACAATTTTGATGAGAGATATAAATGTGGTGTCCTCCTTACCGATCTTTCTGATCACCTACCTGTCTTTCAAATAACATCTTCCTTACAAAGAGTAAATTCTGTGTGATAATACAAAATATAGGCTAATCAATAAAAAACAGTAGACCAATTGTGCCAGGAGTTAGAAATTGAAGATTGGAATGACATTTACAATGAAATAGATTCCCAATTAGCTTATGACAAGTTTTATAATAAATTGTTTAAACTATATGACAAAAACATGCCATTAGTTAAAACCAAGAATAAAAGAAAAAAACCAATAGTCAAAAAATACCATGGATAACTAAGGGTATTCTTAAATCAAGAAAAACGAAAAATAAGCTATATAAGAAATTCATCAAAAATCCAACTCAAAGAAATGAATTAACTTATAAAATATAGTGAAATAAATTCAATAAACTAAAGAATGCTGGTAAAAAAATATTATTACAATAAAGAGTTAAATGAACTTAAAGGCAATCTAAGATATTGGTGGAAATGAAGTCATAAACAAAGGCGCATTTAAAATGGAATTCCAGATCAATTTAATGAAAATGACACAATAACCGATCAAAATGAAATACCGTATTTATTTGGCTATAAGCCGAGACCCCAAACTTCTAACTTGTAAACTCAGCTGGATCATCACGGAAATTTAAAGCAAAACACTCGGTTATAAGCCGAGACCCCTATTTCAGTCTAAATGTTCGTAAAAGACATAGAATTTTCGCAAAAACACACTGATCAAAAGTAGTTTAATCACAATGAACGGCTAAAAGAAAACCATGTAACCAGTAACGCTACTTAGCAAAACGCACGCGAACATGTCATGAATAATAAGAAGCATCGAAAAGTATAAGAAAGTAAGACTCACCTCTCAGAATACACACGCACTTGCAAAACATTAACCGATAATTTATTAATATTCATTTCGGCTATTGAACTAAAAACAACAAATCAGTTAAGATGCATTTAATGTGATCCTACTGAATCAATAAAAGTTAGTGCATGGCATTAAGTAAACAATCTGAGTTCAGAAACCTTTCTCAAACAATCGTTCAAAGTCAATTGTTCACAATCGTTCAAAGTCAATCCGTGATCATGCCCAAAGCTCGTCGTACAGTCTCGCCTTCAAACTGAAAATTGTCGCAGAAGCAGAAGCTGTCGAAAACAACTCCGAGCTCGCCAGGGAATACGGAATCAGCAAGTCCATGGTCCGTCGCTGGAGAAAAGACCAAGCAAACCTCTTTAATGGAGAACTGAGGCTGTCAGCAAGACGATGGGTTGCTTTACGCCAAAGTATCCCGAACTTGATCAAAGGATGTTGGAGTGGTTTACAGAGCAGAGAAGTCAAGGTGAGTGCTTTTTGTCGTCGTGTGTTTTTAAAACGAACAAAATCCTCGTTTTGCATGACTTGTATCATATGACAAGTTTGTTTACGTAGCTATGGGAACAGATGATTCTCATTGGTTAGTTTGACAAAGGCATCAAAACGTTGCTCGTTTCTTGCATCCTTGCATCTTTTAATAAAATTTTTCCTTTCATTTCAAACAGGAATTGCTGTTAGTGGATTAATGTTGCAGTTAAAGGCGAAAGAATTCTGTGTTGATCCCGAGTTCAAAGCGTCCCTCGGTTGGTACCAGGATTGGAAACGGTGGCATTCCATCAGCCTTCGCACGAAAACCACCCTCGCGCAGCTTCTCCCCAATGATCTTGAAGAGCAAACAGTCAAGTTTCATCGGTTCGTCATCGCAGCACTTCGGATATCCCTTGACCAGGATTTACAATATGGACAAAACACCTATGAGGTTCGAACTCCCATCCAGCCGTACACTTGAATTCAGCGGCAGCAGAACCGTTCCTGTTAAATCTTTTGGTGCTGAGAAAAGGAGCTTTACAGTGACTCTCGTGGTCGCCGCTGACGGGAAGAAACTACAACCTGCAGTTACCTTCAAAGGTGTGCGAACTCCCAGAGACCTTATTGTTCCAGACTCCGTACAAGTGACATTCCACAAAAAAGGATGGATGGATCAACCCGGTAAGCATTTGTGATTTCATAATTTAACAGTTTATACCATTTACGTGAGTTTTGCTCGCATCATTTTGCCCAGAATGACAAAAACCTTCAAGTATCGGTGTTAGAACGAAGAATGGTGCATCTTTTAGTTTTCACAGCTTAGCAACAACAAAGAAACATTATGAGCATATCCAAATAAATTACGGGTCATTGTTTAAGAGTTGAATTCGCACGTGTTTCATTCTTTTTCGAGTTCTAATCGATTTTTACCTTTCCTTTGATTGAAGATGTAAAAGAATGGATTCGTACATGTCTACCGAGAAGTTCTACAAATGAGCAGTCGCTGCTGGTTTGGGATTCCTTCCATGCCCACCTGACAGACTCGGTGAAAGCAGATTTGGAGCGACGAAGGGTCGACGTAGCAGTTATTCCTGGCGGGCTGACTCCAGTGCTACAGCCATTAGACAAGTGCCTTAACAAGCCGTTTAAGGACCAGTACTTGTCGTGGATGTTAACGGGCCCCTTTGAGTTTACTCCTGCTGGCAAGAAGAAAACTCCATCAAGAAATCTGGTACTTCATTGGGTGAAGCAGGCATGGTGCGATATTCCGGAGGAGATGGTGAGGCGATCATTTAGAGTTTGTGGTATCTCCAACGCGCTCCACGGCACAGAAGATGACGCCATCTATGAAGAAATGCCTGAATTCGCTGATGAAGAGGACGAAGAGATGGACGATGAATTCGACACCGACAGTCAAGACGACGAGCAGTAAGCCGAAAAGATTAATTCAACAACAACACAAAATGGCTCCTTTAGGAGCCACCACAAAATAAAAAAGTTTATGACCAATATGTAGTAGCTTGAGTTTATTTCTTTAATTTCGCTTGGCTTATACGCGAATACATGCCCATTTGTCATTGTTCTAATAAGTTGCAAAAGATCTCTGCCATAAGCTGAACCCCCATCTAGAGCTCAGATTTTACCAAATGTTAGCGTGAATTTGTGTAAAAATCGCTCGGCTTATAGCCAGATAAATACAGTAAGCAATAAATTCAATGAATATAACATTGGACCAAAGTTGGCTGAAAAAATCCAAGGAAATAAAAACAATTTACAACATTCATAGGAGAGAGGTCTGTAAACTCTACCTTTCACGGTGGGCACAGGAGACTCAAAATGTAGCAGGGGTCGGCGGTGCGCAATGTCAGCGGTTGCTCAACAAAGTGAAACATATTTCAATATGGCGGCCAAAGGCCAGAGTAATGATCTTTCGACAGATGCAGTTCGAGAAGCAGTTTTAGCTGATATGGATGACTTGTCGTCTCAAGAATCGGAAGAAATCGATGAAGAAGAATCAGTTAATGGAGAATCCGAAGAAGACGTTCTCAGTGAGAAGATTGAATTGTGTCTTCAGGCATTTGACTCGCTTGATTTACGTGATGTAAATTTGGATATGTTTAAGAAATGCATGCGAAGACAAATTGAAGCATCTTACCGCGTATTTCAAAGTCCTACTGATCCGTTGAAGATTTTATTGAATGCTCCTGTAAACTGTGGAACGGTCCTTTAGGATGAAACCAGACTGTGGCTGGACAAGATCAAATTACGTTTGGGAGGAAAAGTCAGCATCAGGCGCCCTTATCAATGCGAAATAATTCGAAATTTACCAAAAGAAATTTTTTTGGTGTTTCGAAGTGGAGTTGTACGCTCTCGGTTGCAAGATGTTGTTGATAACATTTCCCTCGCTGAAAATAATAAGTGCTATGAGATATCATTCACAAGGATGGAAGCTGTTGTTGCATTATTCTCTGTGTTGTCAGGAATGTCAGAAGGGGCAGTCAGGTCATACTTCAAGAGGAAAGTGTCGAATGGAAGAGCTAAAGTTATAGTAAACTTGGAGAAAGACTTTGTTTTCCTTTACAAGATCAAAGCTGGCCAACTCTTGATAACATTCCATTATGGATTTTGGAACAAGTCTGGCTTCCCACTCCATAGCTAAGTTACAGTATCATTATTGCTTATTTTCCATATTACCAGACAATGAAAGACTGCATGATTTTAGTTGGTTTTTGGTAACAGTGTTTTAATGAGTTAATAGCTTGAAATTGAGTTGAATACAACTTATTCAATGTTGATATTTAATAACATGTCAACAAACTTTGTAACAAGAGTAAAATAATAGTATTGTCTAAAAATCAATACAAAATTATTTTGAATACAAATTATGCAGTTGTAGGCTGTTGTTAAAAGTGAGTTGCTTACTGTTGCCCATTTTTGTTTTCCAAACAAAATGGTAGTTACTTCTTTGAAAATGAAATTAAACACAACTGTTCAAATGCTAATATATGAACATGTCAATAAACTTTGTAACAAGAGTAAATTTTAACCAGCATAATCTAAAAAATAAGTTTAAATTATTTTGAACAGTGCAATAAAGTTGTAGGCTGGAATGAGAAATGTTGTAGTTGTAGGTTATTAAAACTCTCTGTTGATTGCTTACTTTTGAGTACTTAGAGTATACTCTAGCTTACGTAAGCTAATCCTAGTTTCTGCAGCTACTATGCAGAACAGAGATTCTTGTCTACAGTGATCTTCCCTAGTTGAACACTCTTCTCAATTTGGGCTCTGTAGTTATGTGAACAATAACAGCACTTCTCTTCTTCAGGCCCTTTGTCAAAGCCACAAAAACAGGATTGCCCATTTGTTACCCTTAGTGGTACATAGGTTTGCTTAGATCTAGAAATACCTTCTCCCCCATAGCCCCTTTCTCTGAGCCAGATAAGGTGAACAAATTCATGCTGAAAAATCTGCATCCACCTTGCATGATGATTGGTGTTTTGGCTATACCTTCGAATTGCCATATGCTTGGCTTCTCGGCCCTCCATAGACACTGCATTTAAGCCCAAGTTGTATTTCTGAAAAACATCAGATGCATGGGCAGGAATGATATGTCCCACAGTCCAGGTTGTTGGGGTCACTGTGCTAAACAAGCTGCTGCATCTGAAGAAATTGGTACAGGACTGTTTAAGCTCTGCAATGTTTTCCCGAGAAACATTGACAACTCTACAAAACAGGGAGACAATTTGCCTCAATTGTAGTGACATGTAGGCAAACACATGGAGAGAAAAGGTTTGCTTCTCTGAATCATGTGCTTGCTTGATAGAATCAATGATAAACATGAAATTCTGCAGGAACAAACGAGAGTCTTGACCAGTGAATCTGTATTGAAATTGGGCAAGATCTTTGTTGTCATTAAACCACCTAATCACTTTCTTGGCAAGACGACCCATTTTGACCTTCTTTTTAAGGCAGTCGACCAATTTGTAAAATGGGGATGTATAAGGCACAGCATCAAAGTCTGTGATGTTTGATGCAAGTGCTGACTTTCCAATGCTTTCATATAGGATCAGCTTGAATAATTGCTGACAAGAATTGTTTTTTGGATGCAACGGTTCGACATGTGTTCTATCAAGAAACTTTCCAACCAATGGTACAAATTCTTGTCTACTACCTTTCGAGGAAATGAAGTCAGTTACTTTTTTTCGCTTTGTTTTCTCTGAAACTTTCTGTTTACTGACCTGCTTCTTTAGCTTTTCAACCTCCCTTGCAACAGCCACCCTTTTGTCGTAGGCCCATGGCTTCCATTTATTGCCTGGACCAGCTCCAAAAGTCCCTTTTACATGACTGCAGTCAGTAGTGCTCACATTTCCAAAGGTTGAGAAATATCTGGCACTTAAAGATAGTTCCCCAGCAAGGAATGCAAGCATTTTGAGATGGTTAGGAAACTCTGCAAACTTAAAGTTGATGTCTTTCCCATTAATACTGTAGGTTTTGCCCTCGATAGTGGTCATCTCTTGTAAGAGGTGCTTCACATACCTTTGTACGGGAACAGAACTTTCAGAGCAGTTAGCTCCAAAAATGAGGAAGTTCTCATTACTGCTTAGGATATGTTGTCCCCTATTGAGAAAACTAACATTCCAAGCAGTGGCTGACTCATCTTTTCCAAAAGGGGCACCATCCCCCCCCCAAGAACAACCTGAAATGTGTTGGGTGTGTTAAACCACAACAACCTCTCCTCTGTTTGCTGCTCTAAAGTTAAGTAAAAAGAGGCAAGTGATGGCAGGAAATCTGTTAAGTATCTGAAACAGCCATTCACCTTTTCTTCCTCTTTAAGATCTGCACAAAACACTTCTCTTACATTACCTATTTTGCCAAGGTCGATGGTTTTTACATGCTCCATCAGTTTGTTGTATGGGAGCAAGGATGGAATTTTACAACCCATTACTTTCAATCTTTGTTGTTTAGACCCTTTCTTAACTCCCTTTATCATAGAGACGGATTGATACACAGACCTGTACTTAGCTTTACCCATCACTCCCTTACAAAAATATGTTGCAATGCTACGCAACACATTTTCTTGTGACTTTTCAAAGTCTTTTCCCTTAGTGTTATAGATTTGAGGGAAAACAGTTTCACAGAATTTTCTATTTCCTGAAACAGTTGTGACTAATTGTTTCTTACTGAATTTAGTACACAGTGTCTCTACTAGTCCTACAGCAGCTGGTAGGTGGTTGTTCGCTTTCCCACCATGAATTTTGAGTGCCTGTTCCAAGGTTTCAGTCTGTCTTTTTCTCATGGTCCTTTTAGATATCTTGACATTTCCCTGTTCATCACTTGTTGCTGACAGCTGCCTATTTTGAATGACTGCAGGATGCTCACAAATAGTTGCCTGTAGTCGGTTTTCCTTGTCAGATAGCTCATCCACCTATTAAAAACAAAACAAATCTATAAATTAAAGCTTGAAGAGTTTTTGTTCAGCGTCCACAAACATGGCACGGGTAAGACATACATGGTGTAGAACAGCAGCAGATTGTTACCTGCAATATTTTCCCTTTGTTTCATTATCAAACTGTTCAAATTTAATGGTGAAAAAACTATTCTGAGGTAAAAACATTTTATGCCGCACATACAGATTCTTCTCGTGCAATTACAAACTGTAAATTACTGACTACAAATTGCACTTGTCCCTTCGGGCTCGTGCAGTTTTGCTAGCCTTTGAAAAATTTACTAATGCTTATGCATTCCAAATTACACTCAAAATCATGTGATAACCTATACTAGTGAAAATAAATATTCAATGCAAAACTTTGGCTCTGTGAAAATTTCAAATTATCTGAGTGTAAAAAATAGCAATTTAATTGGGGCTTCGACAAAACACTGACCCCCTTACTGACCACTTAACTGACCCCCTTAAAAATCATCGGGAAAAATACAAAGCGTAGTACAAATCAAGTTCATAAAATAAAATCATGTTACCTGAAAGTTCCAAGATGGCGGGCGAGTGTTGCAAAGGTCTGACAATTTTCTTCTTTCGTTACAAGTACAGGTTTTGTTCACAGATAAGCGAGCATAAAATAAGTTGAAACATCAAGGATGATATTCGTACCCATTAAAAAAATGAAGGGAGGAAAACAACGAAGGAACAAAATACGATTACGAATCACGGTAACATGAGCAACACGCTTGCATATGATACACAAACCAGAAGTCGTTTTGCAATGTAGTTCCTGGTCTCTCGACCCAGCGCTGTCGATTAGGGCGACAAATGTCAAATTCAAACAGGAGATCTTTGAAATCGTTGAACATGACGTTTACATTCATGTTCAACGATTTCAAAGAGCTCCTGTTTGGATCTGATTTGTCGCCCTGCCCTTATCGACATTAGCGAGTTGAGAGACCAGGAACTGTCCCTGCTGACTACATTGCAAAACGACTTCTGGTTTGTGTATCGTGCAAGCGTGTCGCTTGCGTTACATTTTTAATTTATTTTGTTCCTTCGTTGTTTTCCCCGCTTCATTTTTTTTAATGGGTACGAATATCGTCCTTGATATTTTAACTAATTTTATGCTTTCTTATTCATATTATTTTATGAACTTGATTTGTACTACGCTTTGTATTTTTTCCCGATGATTTTTAAGGGGGTCAGTTAAGGGGTCAGTAGGGGGTCAGTAGGTGGTCAGCTGACTGGGGGTCAGTGTTTTGTCGAAGCCGGTTTAATTGCAACAGTGAATTAAGGGTTTAAGGAGATCCGGTTTGTGGTAAACCGAATCGGTTTTCTAATGGCTATTAAAAAACGTAAAACGTTGATAGCCTTCTGCTGAAGTCTTCGTCCTTTGGCTTGCTTTGCCTGAAGATCTCTTGTTGCGGTCAAAACCTTTTCATGTTCGAGGGCAGTTCTTTCTCGAGGCTCTTTCAGCTCTCTCATCATAGTTCCCACATTGAATCTTGCGTACACTTTTTTCTTCCGAATAGGCATGCTATGTTTTTCGAATTATTTCGCATTGATAAGGGCACCTGATGCTGACTTTTCCTCCCAAACGAAATTTGATCTTCTACAGCCACATGTTGGTTTCGTCAGAAAGAAACGTTCCACAGTTTACAGGAGCATTCAATAAAATCTTTAACGGATCAGTAGGACTTTGAAATACGAGGTAAGATGCTTCAATTTGTCTTCGTGCGCGTCCTCTCCGCCTACCAAACAAAAAAAAAAAATTCCTTAATATCGGCGCTAAATGCAGATTTTAACAAACAAAAAAAATAGGTTTCTCCTTCAGGTATTCTTCTTCCCAGAACATCCAAATTTACGATTGAACAATTGTCTACGCTAAAGCCTTTTGAAGCCTAAAATGCTCAAAAATACGAAAAAACAAGAGGCAAAGAAGTTTTCACAATACCTTGACGTGCAAAAGCTTGTTTCGTCGAGTAATAAACACCAAACCATGCAAGTTTGGTACCACCTGAAAGCTGCAGTTTTCAAGCATCTTTCTTCGAGGAGCATTTTTGGCAGTATCCGCTTACTGCATAGCACTTTGGGCGCAAAGTTAATGATTAGCATAACAATGAAGTAATTTGACCCCTACCCCCACGGGGGAAATAACCTCCCGCCATTTTGAAAACGGATTTCGCGGCCACATTTTGAGTCTCCTGTGCCCACCATGTTTTTAGATACAGTCACAGAGAAAGAAGTAGGAAATGAAATTAATAATCTGAACGGAAATAAATCTTGTGGACATGATGAAATACCAGCCAAACTAGTTAAGAAAATCTCTAAATTTTACTGTAAAACCATCAACATACATATATAATCAGTCTCTCCTCACTAGAGTTATTCCAAATGACCTTAAAAGAGCAATTGTAACTCCAGTGTTCAAGGCAAATAATAAGGAATAATTTTCAAATTATAGACCAATCTCTGTCCTTCCATGTTTTGGTAAAATTCTAGAAAAAATTACGTAGAAAAGAGTACTTATGTATTTGGATAAACACAACGTGTTGTTTCAAAGTCAATATGGTTTTCGTAAAAAACACTCAACCAACTTAGCAACTACAGAGCTTATGACAAAGATATTGCAGGCAATAGATAACGATGAATACACAATTGAAGTATTTCTAGACCTAGCAAAGGCATTTGATACAATAAACCACGAAATGTTGCTTATAAAACTTGAACATTATGGAATCAGAGGGATTGCCCTTGAGTGGTTTAAAAATTACTTAAGAAACAGAAAACAGATAGTAAAATATAAACAAGAAAACTCTGAAAGCTTGACAATCATATGTGGCCACAGGCAGCCCAAGCTACGTGGGGAACTGTGCATAAATTAGACTGTTTTTCCAAGCTATGCACAATAATGACATTGGCATGCTATGCATAATGGAAACGCCACAAAACGTCTCAACTTGCCACAAATCAGAAGTCGAAATAAAAATAATTTGCCTTATGTCATTGTTGCATTGGTCATTATCTGAGGGCTTCCTGGGCTGGTTTGAAGCTTTTTAGGCAAGAAATTGAGGTTTTTTTTCATATTTGCTGAATCTTTAGAATTAATTAAAGGCAGGAAACAGTTTCACACTGCACCTCACTTAAGGCTCAATAAATTCCATCACAATAAACAAATCGCCCTTAAACTTCAAAGGTGTATTCTTGGGTCATGCACATACCTCTGTTCTTTCTCATAGGTTCCAGATCCTATTTTAAGCTGTCGAAAATCCGTCTTACATACAAAACTCTCCTTTCCTGGTATGCGTTTTCATTTGAAGTGCACACATGAATCTTTGCGAGCCGCGTTTCAACGACAAAATTGCCCTCAGCCGGGGAGAGCCTGAGTGAGATTGTCCACAAGCAAAAGGCGACACTGCGGAGTCCAGAGAGGTCGGTTTGATGAAAATAGAGAACTATCAGCACGCACATGAAATTTAGTCGCCTCACTTGACGCCACGAGCACATTTTAATGCCTTTGTGTGACAATATGTT
Source organism: Siderastrea siderea (assembly GCA_964030785.1). Classification (NCBI taxonomy): domain Eukaryota; kingdom Metazoa; phylum Cnidaria; class Anthozoa; order Scleractinia; family Rhizangiidae; genus Siderastrea; species Siderastrea siderea. Next base: position 43,877 of record CAXIQD010000287.1, on the reverse strand, counting down.
AGCAAAGTGATTTGTTCCGTCACATTTACCTGTTTACCACAAAAAAATGTTGTGGAAATTTAGAAGCAGAGACGAGGAGCAGTTTCCACCTAGAAAAAACAATTGCACCGCTTTTCAAAGGAATGGAAACTGGGGTGGGTATTTTTCCACGGTCACAGCAATATTTTTTTTCGGGAAGACAACCCTATATATCGGAATTAAATAATGAGGTTGATTTGCGGCAGTGAGCAGGGTCACTTGCACCAAATACTCGGCATAAAATCATCGAATGGATTGATTAGAGCGCAGCAAATGATAGTTCTTCAGTCATCCCTAATACAAAATTATGGTTTTCCAAGTGAATTTCACGGCCGTTCTAATATTTCTCTATTTCCGGTTAAACCGACCTCTCTGGACTCCCCAGTGTCGCCTTTTGCTTGTGGGCAATCTCACTCAGCCTCTCCCTGGCTAGGGGCCATTTTGTCGTCGAAATGCTTCTCGCAATGATTCATGTGTGCACTTCAAATGAAAACGCATACCAGGAAAGGCGAGTTTTGTATTTAAGACAGATTTTTGACGGCTTAAAATAGGATCTGGAACCTATGAGAAAGAACAGAGGTATGCACAAGACCCAAGAATATACCTTTGAAGTTTTAGGGCGATTCGTTTATTGTGATGGAATTTATCAACCTCAAGTGAGGTGCAGTGTGAAACTGTTTCCTGCCTTTAATTAATTCTAAAGATCCAGCAAACATGAAAAATAAAAACCTCAATTTCTCTCCTAAAAGGCTTCAAACCAGCCCAGGAAGCCCTCAAATAATGACCACTACAACAATGTAATAAGGCAAATCATTTTTATTTGGACTTTTTTCTAATTTGTGGCAATTTGAGACGTTTTGTAGCGTTTCCATACAAACTCTTAAATGTTGCCGAAGTCATCATTATGCATAGCGTGCCGATGTCATTATTGTGCATAGCATGGAAAAAACAGTCTAATTTATGCGCAGTTTCAACGTTAGCTTGGGCTGCCTCTGATGTGGCGTGCCTCAGTGGTCGTCCATCCCGGGGCATCTTCTTTGTCTTATATATATGAATGATATTTCTAGGTGCTCAGAGAGCTTATCAATTATTTAATTTGCTGATGATACAAATCTGTTTCTCAGTGACAAAAATTTAGATGCCCTAGAAAAAAACATGGACCATAAGCTAAGAAAAATTGCATCTTGGCTTTCCGCAAATAAGCTTTCCCTAAATGTTAAGAAAACAGACTTTATAATCTTTAAGTCTAGAGGGAAAAAACCGAATCAAAATGTCTCAAGTAAGATCAATGGACAGCCTACTGAGCAAGTTAAGAATACTAAATTTCTAGGCCTATATATAGATGATGAGCTCACATGGAAATATTACATAGACCAAGTCGTAAACAAAATATCAAAAATGACAGGAATAATGGCTAAAGCAAGACAAGATGGTGTACCCTTACTTATCATATTGCAATATCATTTGGTCAAGCACTTATCCGACAAGGCTTAAGTCGATATTTATGATGCAAAAAATGATAGAATTATGATGTTTGCAAAATACAATGAGGAATCCAGGCCACTATTCCTCTCATTAAAGATTCTTAATATTTACGAGTTAAATATATACCAAATGGCGCTTTTCATGTAATCATATTTTAATGATAATCTTCCAAGTTATTTTACCAATTATTTCAAAATAATTAACAACATACATTGTCATAAATACATATATATTGACTATAAAAGGGCAAATTATGGGAAATTTTCATTAAAATTTAGGGGGGCACAGACCTGGAATAAGTTACCCAAGGACCTGAAAATATTAAAATCTTGCAACATGTTTCAAAAAGCAACAAAAGTTTATGTGCAAAATCAGATGTATTTTTAGGTTATAATTATAATTAATAGTTCTTGATACAATAAAACCTGTTAAGCATTACTTTTTTAAATTATATCCAGATGCCACTTAAGTTAGTTCACATAAGGGGATCTTAGAAAAGCGCAGCAGAGCTTGCTAAGATCTCCTGCCATTATATTTGATTCTATTGTTAAGTAGCAGAGATATATCAACTTATGTAAATGAAAATATAATGGATTAATTAGAACTTAGATTGCAACTCTAGTAACGTAGTGTATCTGATAAATTGTAAGAAATGCAAAGTCCAGTATGTAGAATCGACAACAACTAGGGTAAATGCCCAAAGAGGGAAAGATGAATTGATTTATCAATACTTTAACACTAATGGACACAGAAGTTGGGACCATACAGCTGTTGGACCGTGTCAAGGGAGAAGAGGAGTTGCGAGAGAAGGAGCGTGAGTCGATGTACAAACTTGGGACCTTAACACCTCATGGTCTCAATGATAATGACAGTTTTCATGCTCAAAACAAAAAGTTGTGCGCAGTTACACAGTGTGCTAACAATATTCTCTTAGTTGCGTGTGCGTAAAAATACATTTTTGAATTCTACAGGTTGAACATTGTAATACGATTTTTTAATGGTTTTTAGCTAGTCACCCTGAACAAGAGTACTGAATGTGCTCAAAATGTAGATGTCAGACAGAAATGGTAATGGTCTGTCTTCATATGTCATAAAATAATATTATTTTTGTGACAAGTTTTTGGAAAACATGCGAGGTAGCAATACATTTCAACAAAACACTACACACTTTAGAAGATTTTAACTTGCGATGTATTAACCAAATTAATGCCATCACCAACGAAAATGTTGAGAAATTGCTGATCACTAAAGAAGCCCATTGGAGTGCACAATTGTTTTCTCTTTTCCCATATAGCCTTAACAGGAGGCAAGAATTCCATTCCAAAAAGTGCATCAGCCAAGAAAGAAATAACTTTTTCACCAACTTGTACTCTGTGTAACTGATGAAGGACGTACGACCAAAACGTTTTTAGTTTTTGTGTAAAGTTTTTAAATTTTTGGTATCAAAGGTTGTCCAACTTTAGTTTTTTCTTTGAGCTAGTTTTTTAACATTTACTAAAGCTAGGACTGTGGATCTCTCTGGTATTCCTTTGGTACGAAATTCTTCGTTGGCCCAAGAAGCAACTTTGAAACGCTGTATATATAAATGTTATATACATAAATATTTAACAATTATTCCACAAGCATGCATTGGTAAGATACCCAACGAGTTCCATAGGCTGAGTTGGCTATAATCATCTCATATCCAAAAGTAAAGTAAAAACTGTATTGGTCACATGTCTATCAAAACTGTCAATCATCGGATTTAAATGTGACAGGTAATTCTTGATTGTTTTCACTGGACATTTGGGAGATTCTGGTATGGAAAGTATTTTCATGTCCGACTCACTCTTGCCCTCAGAAAGGCCTCCTTGATGGTTTTTGTCGGTAGTTAAGAGCCAAGAAATTCCCTGTTGAGCTCGAAATACCCTTCTACTTGAGTTCTTCTGAGGGCAAGCATGGCAGGCTTCATCTCTCGTTGGCTCTCTCTTCCCCATCTTCCGAAATACAGGCCAAGATAAAACCACACCATTCTTTGCAGCTGTGCTGGATTGTTTGTGTCCGTGGGTCCTAGTTTGCTGCTTTCGAAGAACTTCGGGAGTTGTTGTTTAGATATTGCTTTCTTGTGAATTACACCGCTTATTTTGCTTGACTTTCTCAGTTCCTTCACAAAGGCATCTAAGACTTTGTTTGCTTCTGTAAAAGCAGTGTCAGCTATGATGGAGAACTGTTTATGTCATGGAGGCGAGCGAAGATACCTGTCAATGGCTGCATGTATTGACTTCGGGGAAGATGACTTGTAAAATTGGCCGTCGTTCTTTCTTGCGAACGTGTAAAAACTTTTAAGACAGGCATTCAGTTCTTCTTTACTCACGTCATCGATTGGTGTAGCAAATTTTCTCCCCACAGGAGTGGCAAGCCAGTCTGAAAAGGTTACTGAGATGTGACTAACTTAATTGAGGTCATTGTAATGTGTAAACGCTTAAAGATTTGTGAGCAATAGTGTCTTAAGAATAAAGTTTACAAATTGATACCTTGAAATATTTTCATGCCATACTTTGTGCCTTTCTTTGTGTTTTTCGATGTAGCGTAGTGGTGCAGTGTTGTCGCCTCATCTTCTGTTAATTCTGCCAGGAAACGATTTTCTCTGGCGGCCATCGTTTCTTTCCCTGAAAAAAATTTTCCCCTCATTTTGAGCTGCTGAGCCAATCAAAACTCCACAGTTGCATCATACCGTGATCCAGTCATAATAGCCAGGTGTCATAATAGACTGCCCTGAATGCCACAGTTACTGTACATGCCACTACTGTAGTTATCACTACTGCTAGTCTTGAAAAAAAATGCACTCCCACTTTGTATTCAAGGCAATCCGTTCAGTTTCTTAAAAAACTGTTAACACGCCTTACAGGACCACCCCTAGCTAATAAAATGTTTTGTTTCTCCAATCCCTCACTCTTGTGAAAGTGGGTCGTTTGGTTGGGTAAAAAAACAAAAACAAATAAAGATTGCTGGAGTAAATACTAGAATCAAACTGTATGAGCCTTGACTACAACTAAAAGCAGTGAAGGTTATTTTGGTACTATGTACTGGTCAGTATCATAGTGTATTTATGAGAGATGAAGAGATGAAGACTATACCTTTCATTCACCACATTCTAGTTTCTCATTCTTTGCAAAGCTACAAGTAGAATTTGGGTAATATCGTGTGTCATGATATTGCTCTTATTTTACCTTGCGAAATAATCAAATCTGGAACAAGAATTTCTGTTAAATGAATTGAGCCACTCATAAATGTTTATACATCCAGTGAAGCATGCAGATGTTGGGCTTGTTGGGGCAGTAAAAATTTGGTTGGCTAGTGATGGTGGTTGTGGTTCGAGGCTACATTATTTTAGTAGCCAGGTCGCTTTGGGCTACTGTAGGAGGTCTTGTGTAGCATTGGCAACTGCTTTATGTTTTCCTATAAATGGCCATGGTTATCCAGCCTGCTCAAAGTGTTGAATTGATGGCAGTTGCCAATAAGGCAAAGAAACATTCATTCTTTTTTTTATTCAGAAGTCGGGGCATTAACCAGCAAGGGGGTTTTCAACCTGTCTTGTAAATGTACATTGTGCAATTAGTTCGTACAAGCCATAGTAAGTGGTCATGTTTTCCCTAGGCGTGGCGAGTCTGAGACAGTATACTGGTATTCAGAAGAGGAACATGGCAGAAGAATAATATGTTATTTATTATATATTTATTTGGTTGTTTTCCAGTATAAACAGCACCAGTTCTACTGCACTTCAGGTTTATTTTATTCTGTTCAATAATTTGCCATAAATAATTTCAAACCATATTTTGTAATATTTCTCATTTTACTATTTTGGTCTTTGCCCCTAATCAGGAAATTACTGCATACAACCTCCAATTACCGTGGGTTGTTCAATACAACATGTGTTAGGCACCCCAAACAGGTGTCCTGGGCTGCTTATCCCCCATCTGGCAAGAGGTTTGTCAACAACGATGCCAAATTACTATCACAACATTTTATTGCAAACCATGCCAGCATGTGTTATTACGAAAGGTATCATTGAAATCTGGCCTCAGATGATCAAAGGCGGGATAACTTATCTCCTCAGGAAATCTCTATCGAGTATATAAATCAAATGTCTTCCAAACAATACAGCTGTCCGCTGAATAATTATTATGATATAGATTAAGTTATCCGCCTTTGAACAACTAGGCCCAGTTGTTTAAAAAAAATTATTTTGCTTTTAGTAGACTATAAAAATGGAGATATTGTTCATCGTGTTTCAGCTTTCATTAAGCAAAAGGTACAGTCCCTGAAGAAATCAACCAAAAAATACTCATAGCGATTGAATAATTCTTCACGATGGTATTTTGGAAGACAAGAATGATCAGGAAATGTATTAGAACATCTTCCTATGGGTGGCCCAGATCAAAAAGGACAAATTAAAACTTCGGAAACTCCCTGTAGTTGCTCACCCTCCTCATAATTGTCATTCATAAACCGTTCTATCTTATGGAAGTAATTGTGACCTGGAACAGGGTCCTTCCTCCCTCCTGCATTGTGTTACTGTACCAGGTAAGATGTGTCGTGACAAACTGGCAATCTGTGGATATGAAAGACAAAAGCCATTTTACCAAAGCAAATAATACATCTTAAAAGGTAAAAACATAGACATATATTCAATCCATAGATCTATTGTATTCGTATTCAGGTATAAAATGGTTTCATTGCAATACATGTATTGTGCATTATATTCAATATGCAGATGTATTAAATATTAAACAAGAAGTTTTGAATGTTTCAAATGCTGTAAACTAATTATTAATCCACTCCACACTTTTTCAGGCCAATGGCATTACTGTGAAGAATGGCGAGAAATTCCACCATGATTTCAATGTGGAGCACATCACTAGAGTTGAGGGAAAGCAGTTACAGGTTTCATGAGAAATAGAAACCTCAAAGAAAAGAAGAAGACCTTTGAACGGATCTTAAAGGGCCTTCAAGGAAACAGTGTATCAAAGAAAAGAGTTTAAAACAAAACCATCGGAAACCAAAAGACAGAAAGGGCAAACGGTTTGGAAACAACATCTGACTGCCAACGAGCTTCCTCATTGTCTTCTTTACCCCCTATCCTGACAGTCCCTGAAGCCTGCTTAAACGTGGAAGATGTGGCATTTGTGCTTCTTGTAAATAGGCGAGCTCATCCCTTGCAAATGACTTTAGGGTGTGGTCTTCTAAAAACAGTTCCTTCCGTTTGTTATCAATCAATGACGGTAAATCAGATGCACTGTTCAAAGTGTCATTTACAGTGCCCAAGCGAGACTCACTCTTTGCAATCTCACTGTTCTCGCAGCAGTTTATGTCTGAAATGAACTTATTATGTTTTGGCACACTCTTCAGTGAATTATGCGCTTTTTTTGACAGATCCTCTATCTCATTATTGAGCGCCCATCACATTCGCTGTTGTTCAAGCAGGTAGTTCCTGAACCCAGATTACTTGTGATGAAATGCGTACTTGTAAATCTAGGAGACAATGCTGTTAAAAAAGTTCAATTTCTTGGAGTGTGGGTTTGGCAGAAGATATTTTGTTAGGGCTCCATATGTGATATCTTAGAACTTGCAACTGCCCAGAGTGGCCGAATGGCAGAATCGCCAGCTTTCGTTTCTTGGGAGCAACAGGGGGTGTGTCACTTACAGATCAATAATACCAAATTGTCATTCAAACTTACAGGTATTCGTAGCCTTCACAGAAACCCAATAATGACGGCCATGGGGAGATTTGTTTATATTTACATGCATTTACTTGTTTCTCTCGCCAGAATACATTTTCAATAAAGACCACCAGGTATGGTGTGAGATAAGGCAGCAAAATGACTGCTGCACTTATGTGAACTGAGCATAAGCTTAAATAAAGAAAGACAATGTTTGGTACAAGTTGGCGGTATTTCAAGTAACACAAGGAGGTCGCCGAAAGGATAGACAACACCTGTCCTGAAGGATTACATCAGTAGGGTGAGTGAGTCTCCCAAAAAGTTATTCTTTTTTAATGATTCTGAGCTTAATACAGTAAAAACAGTAAGGCCAAAATACCCAGTGTGGCACATTTTGGTAAGATAGAGTTTTATCGAGGACCACTATGTCCGAGGAGAGCTCTTGTGGGGATGCCTGTAAAGAGAAAAGAGATGCAAGCTCCACACTCTGTTTCCGGTGTACCAACAACAGATGGGTGGGACCAGTAACAGACAGAATCCCTCAGCCTGTGCCAAACAAGCAAAATGCCGGGTACTTTGCGGATGTGCATGAAACACCAACAACGGTCGTATTCCAGAAGATTATCAGCCGAGGAAATGCCTGACTTGTACAAACAAAACAGCATCTCTGCGGGCAATCCAAATACCATCGCTGCTTTCCATGCAACCTAAAATGTCGAGAAAAAGCATGTCATTGGATGCCTAGGCCATCAAAATGAAATCAACATCAGGAAGGATATTAGAACAAGGGAGCCTTAGGAGAAAAGAAGGTTAGAAGAGGAGCTACATACAAGGTCTACCAATAGGGCACACTCATTGAGAATGGCAAAGTTGAAAAGCTGAAGGTAAGACAGCTCGACCTGTACCTTTGTATTTATGGACACCAAGATACAATGGAAGAATAAAGTTCTTGCAGATTTGGACCACCAACAGTAACCCCAAGGTTATTGGCAGGTTTTACCTGAATTATTTATATCAAAGTAAAGGTGAGCATGTCACTCCAAATACAAGCACTTATAGGATGTTTACATAAAAGCTGTTGTTTTTTAATCATATTTTCAAATAAGATAATACACAATTTTATAGAATCCATAAGATATGCCACTACAACAACCATGCATAATAAAGGTCGTGAAGGCATGTCAGGGGAACAACTGGCAAATATTTGAGGAAAAAGGGAAGAAACAAGAAAAGGAAAAATAATAAAATGATCAATATGATGTCACTCTTCTTACAGTATTGCCAGAGAGAATTCGCATTGACCGGGGAAAAGAAACTGATACTATGTCCACAATGCACTGTTTCCTTCGTGCCAAACATGGTGATCTAGCAGATGCAACAGAGAGTGTATTGTGTGGGCCTACCGCTCAAAGCAAAATTGAAAGGTGGTCGAGAGAACTTCTGGACAGGATGGAAAGGTTCTTTGAAAGCCAGTTGTGTTGTCTTCATTGGTTGGGGATGGTGATTACGATGCTACTAATGAACAGGACAGGTGAAAGTTTTAAATCACATGTAGTAAAACTTGCAGAACAGTCCTGAATAATATAATTAAGGTGAAGTCCCTGATTACCATGTGGCACTGGTTTCCTTTAAATTACATCTGCCAGCCGCAGCAGGTAAGACAAATGAAACTTGAAAAACATCACAGCTTCCCCAAATTCAATGTATTGGTCTTCATTTGACCAAAAATTAGTTAAACCACTAAACTGGTACAAAGGATAACTTCACCAATACACTACACTACTGCCAACTGTTTAAACATTTTAGTTAAATTGAACTTACATTTAGTTTCACTGACAAAAATGGTTAAATGTAAAATCCGTCGGCTTACTTGCAGGAATTTGCTGCCATCCAGTTCTGCAGAAGAAGCTATTTGTATTCAGAGTTTCTGTCTGAAAGAACCATCGAGTCCAAAAACAGAAGGGTAAAGAGCTTCCCACAGGAGTACCAGAGCACATTTACCATTGTCCAGATCAGTATGGGGGTGAAAATGTGGTTTCCCTATTACAGAGCAACAAGTCGTGGAAGTTGCAAACTTATCAAATGCGCTAGATGCTACAGATGATTTTTTAAAACCAAACTTCCACATTGATTGTGAAAGGCATATCCCAGACACCAATGAGATAGAGCCTGTAGAGGCTGCAAATGCCTACTTGTATTTGAAAGCTAACTTGGATTCCAACAGGGTTTGACTTACATAGTGCTACTTTGCCATGATACAATAAACTTATGGCTTAAATGTTGCCATTTCAACTTGTAACAGGATTACTACCTATCGTAGTTGATTGAATATGATGAAAACATTCATAATGCTTCAATAGTTGTTCATATTGTAATCTTGTCAACCTGGAAAAAGCTTCTGGTCTCTGCTTTGTAATTTCAACATGGGATAACATGTAGTTACACTAGAGAAATTCAATTCAACAAGAAGTTATAGTAAACTTCAAGGACGTGATCTTGATCAAGTCATGACTGTTGTCATGATAAAGTATACATCCACAGTGCTTTACAGCTGTTCATATTGTGACTTCATCAACTTGCAAAAGTGCTTCTTATTTCAGCTCTGTAATTTCAACAACATCGAACCTCGTGTAGTTACCATAGTAAGAATTATTCATGTTAACCAAACCCATACCACCGTAAATCCTCTATAAAGCGCCCCCATCTCCCCTCGGGTTTATTTTTTTCTATGCACTTTTGAGAGGGGGACTTAATGGAGAAGGGGCTAAATAGAGAGGGGGGCTTGTCTTTTTTAGTAAAATGAAGTGTAAGTTTGCAAAGAAAGAGGAAGAAACCATACTGGAGTTATGGTTAGACTCTAACTCCTGTTTTGGACGAGGGAACCCACTGTCTAGCCTGGGGATTTTAGTGATATTTTTTACAAATCGTGCCGTACTTTGACCAAAGTGTGAGTTATTTGTGATAAATAATGTTATCAGTACAGTTTGATTGCAAAAACTAAAGGAGGAAGGGGAGAGGGGCTTAAGTGGGTGTCCGCGTAAGGACGGATAAGGCAAATTGTGGAACTTCACCGATTTCCCCAATTTTTTCAGTGAAAGACAACCATTATGTCCCATTAACAAATATCACATTTATTTGGATCAATTCTATTTTTATTTATATTTGCGAAATGGTTTACCGGGTCACCTTAAAACGGCCAAATTTTCCTCCAGAACTCAACGATTTTGCCGTAAATGTCAGGCGCTGGCAAGACGTAATTCCTTATCCGAATTAACTGAACATTTGATATATTAAAGTTTCATCTTTCTTCAATAGCTTAAAGGTTTAAAAATTGTATTTTGTAAAATTTTGACTGAGTTATGAATTTTTCAAAGCACCAGAAAAATATTCCGGAATGCGTGAAAAATTTACACCTATGTAGTTATGACTATTTTCTCAAAAGTGGGACCTGACTGAGAGTCAAGTCTGTAATAACTCAGAAGTACTAAGACCAGTCTGCTAACTTATAGAATAAAATTTGTGGGCACTCTCCTTTGCGTGATGTGCTGAGCCCCGCGAATCTCCCTAAGTCGCCATTTTGACTGAAACGGAAGATAAGGTGGTCCGACTGATAATTATTCCGATTTCTAAACCAAATTGATTGAAAATATCATAATCACCACAAATTATAGACAATGGAATACAAGTGAGTATTATTTGCCTTTTTAGCCCTAGTTCTTGAAACATATTTACCTTTTTTCGGTAAACAGTAAGAGCGATAAATATCTTCCCTTCTCGATATGCAAATTAGCTTCAGAAGTTCGGTTTGCTACTGAACGTCTCCATCCCACAAAAGCATTTTTCTTATTACTAAAATTAAGTTTTGGGATAAAGAATTGTGTTTTGTTAGGTGAAAAGAGTCTTTAAAGTCAACGTACGTGAAAGCTTTCCTTGTGTGTACTATTTTCGTTTCCCATGTGTGCTAAATTGGTTTTTGTTTTGCGAAGGTCACTTGTTCATTTCATTCTAATTTAATGAAAACCCATCACAAATGCTCACCACTGAAGTTGTTTATTTTGCAAGGATGTGTCATAATATCCGCTTAATGTCAAATCCTGAATTAAAATTATTATTTTTTGTCTTATTTGTTTGCTTTCTTTAAAATCTGCCTTTTTTCGATATTCAAAAGTAACAGCGATATATAATTTCCTCTCTATCGATATGAAAATTAGCTTCAGCTGTTTTGTTTGCGATCGAACGCTCGCATACCACAAATTACAAAATCATTTACCCTTCACATAATTTCAAGCCATAGAATAGATTCTTACTAGGGGAAAACTTATTTTAGACTCGTTGAGAAAGCATTTCCTTTGTGGGCTATTCGCATTTGACGCAATGCACTAACCCAGTTTTGTGTGTTTATTTCATTCTTATTCAATTAAAACTAAATAAGAAGTGCTTGCGAATTCCCAAGCTGTGTACTCCGTCAAAACCACTTTAAAGCCCTCACAAATTGAGTAAATTTTTTCAATAATCTGATCGACGACCTGTGAAATCTCACCGTGCGGAGGATGCAATACAAAATCACACCAAATAGTTCATCCTGATGCCCTCCCCTCCCCCCGAAAAACTAATAATAATAAAACCTATACAGCTACAAAAACATAACACTAGTTCTAAAGTTCGAATTCTAGAGTGATGAATGGAGGGGGTATTGTAAATTTTTTCAAAAAGTCGGGAATCACCCCGCATACCACTGCTAATACATTGTAGAATGCAGGACACTTTACTCGCCTCCTACATTGTGATTTTGTTTTGTGGACGTTTTCGGTCAAATCACGACCAATGCCCCTCATAAACAGCAGTTCATGGGTCATGGCTGAGCCTAACTTTGCGATTAACATTGTTGTCGAAACACAGAGTGCACTTGGGCCAAACAAAAAAATACATATATAGTAGCCAACGACAGGGTGGCCATTGTGAGTGGGGGTATGGTGGGGTGTTCCAAGTAAATTTAATAAAGTACTTGAAAAATCCAAAGGCTTTCCTGAAAATAGGGCAACTGTATACAGCCCACCAGAAACCTTAGATTTCTTTTGTGAAATAACCCACTACTCTAAAATGTAATAATCATCAAGTTAATTTGCAATCTTAATGCGACAACCAGGACTCAATCCCTCTCTGTGATGTGCTATCCGGACTAAACTTTTCTGTCACGCTAAAAGGTCAAGGTCAACATCCTATTTACAGTTGGCCAATCACATGCAGGCTTTTACGTGCGAATAGTAACATCATAACTAACTAACTAGCTCTTGTTTCATTCTCAGCATGTGCTTCGAGCCTTAGTTCTTTGAGCTACAAGCCTGCTACGCAATTTCCCTTCTTTCCTTAGTCTCCCACAGAGACGCTCTTAGGGTTTCGTCACCCGTTCCGAAACGCTAAGAATGTCTGCATGGGAGGCTATTCTTCCCTTCCCTTACTGGGTCCTTAGATAACATGTGACACAGTCAATCGTGAGAAAATGCCTCATTATCAGGCTGCCATACTATTTTTGTCTGGAGAGCTTATTGAGGAGTAAATCGAACAAACAAGTCAAACCAATCTCGCGCACATGGGATAAACACGAACAGTCCAAATTTCCAATTGAATCCTTTTAATTGCACCAGCTCATTCAGCACTCGATTCACAAGCGGAATACAGCATAATCTTCATCTCCTGTGCCACCACAACGGAATACATCACATAACAAGAGGATATGAGGAACAGGAAAGCCAGAAAAAACGCCCAAAACAGCAAACTTAAAATTTCGTGGCTGAACTCACGAAATCCCTCGCACAACGTGGGGGGCCAAATCAATGAAAATAAATTATCATAATTTGAAAATGCGGGAAAAGACACGACACTTATGGTTAGTGCTTCTATAATTCCTGACCCCTTTAAGCCACACTGGCAAACAGCATTGAATTCTCCTTATATCTATGCTTTTGAAAACTCAGTTTTGTGGAAATGAGGGAAATCGTAACCAAAGAGAATTTATCCTCATTTTTTCACACAGATTGTCCACACTTACCGGTGAAAAATTGGACACTTACAACAATCAGACAATTGGAGTCTTTTGACAAGAAAACGTAAAAACGCAAACTACAGTATCAGATTCACGCAATCGGAAAAATCAGACGAATATGTGAGGAGAATTTGCATGCTGATATCGGAGATTTAAAGGAGTCATACATCATGGACACCCATGAACTGCTTTTGAAACAATATTTGATAACATTTATATAACCATACATCATGATGTTTCATCATGATGTAATTGTTTAGTTACAGTCAATCAGCTTTAATGCTGTTGCGAACTGTGCAGGGAGTCTGCATCGGTGGTGATATTTCATCAGTTATGCCAAATACCTTAATTAACATCGTTAATGCGGCAAGGATATCATGTAGCTTAATGACTGAGTCGGTGAAGAGTTTTAAGAATTGAAAAAATCATGGATTTGGGATGAAGTGCTCCCATACAGGTCACCCTTTAACCCATAGACTCACACGTTTTGCTATTTTGGGGCATCTTGCTTTAGCAACCTACACTCTGACAGGATAAGGACCTCTCTCGTGGGGAATGATGACCCCCCTGGGGAGGACTAGGGGCTATGATCCCATGGCCAGGGAGGTTTGTGAACTCTCAGTGCCATGTAGTCTTAGTTTACTATCTTGACCTGTATGCGACTAATTTGAGTCTTTTATGCCCTAACTCTTTATCCTCACAAACATGATGCTCTGTGCCATTTCTCTTAGCCATGGGTTGGAAGTGTTAAGTTTTCATGTAAAAATACTGTATACCCCAAAACAAAACCTGGCATTCTGTATACCCAAAGCCCCCAGCTGACCTTGCTAATTGACTGCGTTAACTGATTTATCTCGCCCACAAAACAATTATAAGTACACCTTTTGCTGTTCATTAGCGCAAAACGTACATTCATTTGTGCCAAGCGATGCATCAATAACTTGTATTGTACTTTCTTGAACACCGCAAGCAACATCATTGGTGCGAAACGACTTTCAATAGCGATATTTAAATACGCGCGAGCATTCAACAGTATCAATAGACAATCAACTAAACGACGGGACAATCATTTGGGTGGAACGTTATTTCATGTGCGCGCAATGAAAATTCAATAGCACCAATTGACAAACGGTTGCATTTATTGACAATCATTCAACCAAAAATGAAACTCATTAGTGTTATTAGCATAAACAAGGCAATCTATAGCGCGTTTGGACAATCGTAGCCATTCGAGATTATATTCTTTAGTGCGTTTTGACAATCATTTGAGCGGTTCAAAATACAATAACACAAAAGAAAAAATCAATACTACTTTTGTATTTTTCTATGTTCATGGATCAAAAAATAGCTAAAACAAAAAAGATTGCTCAAGATTCAGCATGAAATTGCAGTATAAAAGCAAGTTTTCGTCAGTTCAATTTCTCTGTCGCTCCAGAAACAGCCAAAATGCCTCGTAGAAATCGCATCATCCTAGAGCAACGCGAAAGGATTATTCAAGCTTTTGAAAACACAAATGAAGATTATCTCATGGTGGCCGATACAATCGGTGTTAATCGTTCCACAGCCAGGAGTATAGTTGCCAGATATGTACGGGAAGGTAGAATTGCAGAGAGACCAGGGGGAGGACCAAATAATGTACGTGTCGATAACCAGATGAGGGACACTCTCAATGACATTGTAAATGAGAATTGTCAACTAACGCTGGCCCAGATAAACCAAGAATTACGGCAACGTCTTCCCGCCAAACCACAAATCCACGACCGTACTGTGGCAAGGACCTTAGACGGAATGCTTTTTCGTGTGAAACTAAGCAGACCACTCCCAGCAGAAAGAAACAGACCCGATGTCATCGAGAAACGATATGCTTATGCCAATTGGTTTATGGGCCATGCCATAGTAAATCATTCTGTTTTTATAGATGAATGCGGATATAACATTTGGACTTCTCGAAGCCAAGGCAGAGCGAGAAGAGGAGAAAGGGCCTACAGGCAAGTCTGTGGTCAAAGAGGAAGAAACGTGACGGTTGCACTCGCTATTTCACCGACTAATGGCCTTGTCTTCCACTCTTCAATCATTGGAGGAATGAATGCGCAGAAATTTAACGACTTCCTGGCACAGACGCGTTTAAATCTTGACCCAGAAGAAAACGTCATTTTCATTTACGATGGTGCCCCAGCCCATCACAATCCAGTCAATCCAGGTGCAAACACTGAGCTGAAAAAATTGCCGCCTTACAGTCCATTTCTAAACATCGTGGAACAAGCAATAAGCTCCTTGAAAGCAGCGGTAAAAGCAGATATAAGTCGTCCCGCAATACAACAAGAAATGAATAATCGAGATGAAGCAAGAAATCGGGGCCTTGCTCTGGGCCATTACCGCACACAGCTGCTTTTGGAAGCTTTGAATCGAAATATTGGAACAATCACTCCAGCTAAAAGTGGGCAATGGTTCCGTTTTATGCAAACATATCTACCCCGTTGTATTAACAGAGAGTTTATCGAAGGCTGAAATTTAAATAGAAATGACAAGTAGTATTGATTTTTTCTTTTGTGTTATTGTATTTTGAGCCGCTCAAATGATTGTCAAAACGCACTAAAGAATATAATCTCGAATGGCTATGATTGTCCAAACGCGCTATAGATTGCCTATGTTTATGCTAATAACACTAATGAAGTTTCATTTTTGGTTGAATGATTGTCAATAAATGCAACCGTTTGTCAATTGGTGCTATTGAATTTTCATTGCGCGCACATGAAATAACGTTCCACCCAAATGATTGTCCCGTCGTTTAGTTGATTGTCTATTGATACTGTTGAATGCTCGCGCGTATTTAAATATCGCTATTGAAAGTCGTTTCGCACCAATGATGTTGCTTGCGGTGTTCAAGAAAGTACAATACAAGTTATTGATGCATCGCTTGGCACAAATGAATGTACGTTTTGCGCTAATGAACAGCAAAAGGTGTACTATTTGCCCTTCCTGGGACATGCACTGATTGGCAAATTTAAGAGGAGTTTTCAACAGCTGGTTTAAAAATCTCGGTTTGATTGCAGACGCACAATGGTCAACTCGTGAGATAAGAACAAATAGGAAAGCTAAGTTAAATTAAATTTGTCAGAACATTGACGATACATTATACGTAGAACAAAGATTACACTTCGACAGAAAAATTAAGATAATGGTACTTGCCTGATCTGACAGCCATAGTTTCACCGGATGAAAATATATTTTCTTCGGCCATTTGGAAGTTCACTACATGTCTTCCCACCACAATCGCAATTTTACCAGTATGACCGGGATATTGACATGACTTTGGTGCTCGCGAATCTTCCTAAAAGGTGCTGATGCCTCGGGCAAATGGTTATCCCAACAACCTGGGTTGCTGAAATTTTGATAAGTGACAGCTCACCATATGTGAAGAAATATCCGAGCTACTCTCTGAAAGCAAAATGTGGCTCTCCTCGCCCCCGCTGTATCCACAATTGGTCTGTAGGATTTCATGTAAAGAACAGCGGAGTGGAAAAGAAGACATTTTGCAAAACAGACTTTCTCAGAGCAAGCTGAGCTGGTTTCACAAAATACCCAACCTAAATACTCATTTCTGATTTTTGTCTTAATTGAATTAGCGTGAAATGAACAAAAGACGCTTGCAAAACAAACACGGCATTACCACGTCGTGGGAACTGAAAATAGAATAGGCCATATTTAAAAAAAACCTTTCAAAGAAAGTCTAAAATACCCCCCCCCCACCCCGAGATAAGAAATAATTCATTTGTTTGGCCATATTTTTATTGCGAAAATGTTTTGTCGGATACAGACATGAGATGACAAACACAAATTCAGAATCTAATTTGCATATCCATAGAAAGCAAACTTATATTCACTGCTGTTACTGTTGAATATCAAAAACGGGTAGAGTTTTCATCGACAACGGTTAAAAAAACAAGTGATATTTGTTTTTGTTATTCACAGTCCGCGACTTTCTGGCTATTATAATACTTCCATACATTTTGGTTTAGAAATAGGAATAATTATCAGTCGGACCGCTTTATATTAGCTTTTGACCAAAATGGCGAATTTGAGATATTCGCAGGGCTCGATACGGTGCGGATTGGAGAGTGCCCACAAGTTTTAATCTATAAGTAAGTAGACTGGTCTTAGCACTCTTGAATTATAGCAGACTTGACTTTAAGTCAGGTCCCACTTTTGCGAAAATGGTCTTCAACTACAGGTATGCAAATTTCCCACACATTCCGGAGTTTTTCGCAGGTATCTTAGAAAATCCATATCTCAATTAAAATTTTTTAAAATACAATTATTAAAACTTCAAGCTATTACAGAAAGATGGAACTTTAATATAACAAACATTCAGTTTATTCGGATCAGGACTTACGTTTTGGCAGCGTTCGACATTTACAGCAAAATCACAGAGTTTCCAAAGGCAAAATTGGTAGTTTTGAGGTGACCTGGAAAAACACCTCGCAAAATGTGAAAAAAGTAGAATTGATCCAAATAAATGTGATATTTGTTCATGGGATATAATGGTTGTCTTTCACTGAAAAATTGAGGAAAATCGGTGAGGGGCCAAAATTTGCCTTATCTGTTCTTACGCGGACAGACACTTGATTGAGGGATTTACGGCAGATGTCAATTAAGTGATTTCGTATCAGCTATGGTTTTGCTCTAACTTTTTTGAATACTTATGCCTCTTAAGAGTGACTGGAACACTTAAATCGTATTTAGTTACACCACCGTTGTAATTTTTTTCGCTACTTGACAGCCTCAAATTATCTTGATTAAAAACTGCTCAATCAGCAATAAGGAAACGTAAGTATAAAATGTGTGTCAATAGTCTTAAAACATTCTTCTTAGAGGCATATTACTCTTTATCAAGTTTTAGTAGAGTGCAGTATTTATTGCAGACATGTACTTCCTTGAGTCTTTCAATGGCAGCAGCAGACAAGTTTCCAGAACAGAAGAGAATAGTCTAATCATTCGTTTCCCTTAAGTGTGCACTCGCAATTTCTGGATCACAAAGATGGTAACCTTTTCCTTGAATGTCTATAAGTGTAATGGACAAAGGTCTCAGCTTTCAGACAGACTTCACTTCCATCAGGGTAGATGTCCCCTGTATTGTTAACATACTTGGAGAATGGGCTGGTGCCATCCAAAAACTTTTCCACAGTGTCACACTCTCCATTAAGTTCACCAAAGTATACTTTCGTATAGGAGAATGTGTCACTAAACTCTTTTGGCTTCTCCAATAATGTTCTAAGTTCTTAGCAAAATTGCGGGCCAGTGTATTCATTTGAACAGCTTTTCGTGTATGACCTTCTATGCTACCAAACAATGCCACAATGTCACCAATTTGATCTTCCTTCAACTTTTTCACAACATACTTTCCATCCTCAATTCCTGACAGTTCATTCGCTTCATAAGAATTGCAGAAGGCCCCGCTTGCAAATTTTCCTTTTGTAACAAGAACCTTACTTGAAATGGTTCAAGCCATGTCATGTCCTATCTCTCTACGTAATTCAGTTGCGATACCTCTTTGGATGCCTCATCCCCCTTTCCTGGTACTTCTGCAATCATGGTTTTGAATTCCTCAGTCGTATTACAGTCTACCAAGCCTTTTCTTGGTGGCAATAATAATGCTCCTTTCGGATCCATTCAACTGAAGGCTCTGCATTTTTGCCTTCAAATTGTCCTCAATGTGTTTCTTGCATGGCAAGTAAGACACTCCTTTAAGTGGTTTCAGAAACCCCTTCTGACCCTTTTCACGGTTTCCGACAAGAAATTGAACTTTCTCAGCTAGGATAACAAATATGAGAAACACCTGACTTGTGTCTGGATAGGGATGGGTGCTGTTGGAATTGGCTGATGTACACTACTTGACCTATCCAGTAATTTATTTGGTTATTTTAAAGTAGTTACAAAGTTGTGTAATAATTCTGGTAGACTTGGTTACCGTTGGCTTCACATTTATTTTTTTCTGCCAAAACACTATAGAGCTCTTTTTTCCACTCCTCACAATGCTAGCTTTAAATGGTTTAACGTCAGTCCCTAAGTGGCGGAACGTTTTTAAATGATATCAGGTATCAAAACCATAACACAGCGTTGGAAAGAACTCAAGAGATCATATTTTTCAAAAACGTTTTTAAACCGATGTGACTTTTTCTTGTAAGATCATATTTGACTGGGGCATAAATAATGCGTCGAGAATCAAATACTTTAGCATTGTGTGCAAATAGCACAACACGCTCTCTCTTGGCCTGTAACCTCTTTACAAACTTCAGGACAGTTTCCATGGTACTTTCAGCTTCTACTGGCTCTCCTTTATGACACAGTCTTCCTTTTCTCATAGTGAGCTGTCACTCATGTTGCTGCAAGGGTGATACTCTTCTCAGGCAGGATGTAGGTGTTAAATCTGTCTTTCTCATGGGCAGCTGATCGCTGGATGATGTCAGCCTCTGTGGCTGCAAAATGCAAAAAGAACTGTAAATCAGCGGCACCAAAATTTAAGGGAAATACTTTAAATGTTGTTACTATTTTTGCAGGTCATTTCAAGGCGTTTGAAAGGGTATTTGGGTAAACTAACACTTCTTCATCTGTTCGGTTAATGCCTTTCCAACAGGTATTCCATCCTTAGGGTAATAGTTGATTGCGTACCCGGTATAAATATATGTACAAGTTAGGTCACTCATAATTATCATGATAGTACCAATATACAAATGTCTGTGAAGATGTTAGTTACAGTGCAGTATGTGTTTGTTTGTTTATTAGAGGAATTTAAATGTCCTTTCTAAGTCAAATTACCAAGGCGTGTTGTTTCCAGAGTTGAGCTCTGAGAGGCATTCCTCTTGTGGTGCTGTAATTGGTTTAAGTATTTCTTCTACATCTGAGCTGTTTCAAAGCCCAGTATCACTTTCATATGTTGTTCCTTCTCTCATGGTGCTGTTGTATTGACTGTTGCATTTTTCGTCCCTCAGCTCTACTATTCTTTTCTTAACCTCCCACGCTTCCTACGTTGCTTTCCTTTTCTTGCTTTCCTGTTTAGCTTCGGTGCCTGATGACTGGTGGCCTTGCCTAGTGATAAACAGTTTTTCTAGTCAACCTAATGCGAGTACATAATACTATCTTCAGTGTGTTATTTCAAACCAAGAAATAATTGTTGTTGATTTTCATTGTCTAATGGACAACCCATTGGGTCTAAACAGATGTGCAGCCAATATACAGTTAACAGACTAATGAGGTGACAATAGTTTCAAGTATTTGAGAGTTCCGACTATGGTTGCTGATTGGTAGAAACATGTAATAGACCTGGGGCAGAAATGACCTTTTTACTTAATCTTACCGTTGCAACACAGTTGTGGCCAAGGTTGTTTTGGCATACAGCTGCCTTGACTCGGTAGTCAAGGCTTTCCGAACCGCTGTAATGCCGAGCCTTTGGAGCTTTGCTAACTACACTGTTATTAAATGATTTGTTGGCCTGGGTACTTCCAAAGGGAACCATGTTCTCTGCGTTTTGGGCAAAAAGATCGCCAGCCCATGGGGAAGTGACTTGTTTTTGGCATTTGGAAACTGGCACTGATGCCCACACTTTTGCCCTCCAAAACCATGTGGGACAATACATTCTATTGCAGCACAGACACCTTTAGTAATGATAATATTATACATTACACCTCTTCAATCGTGAACTCTGGTTTTGTCGAATCCACCTGCATCTGGAACTGGTATTTATTTCCCTTCCTTGATGTTTTTTTAATTCATTTGCATTGCCTTTTCCTAACCCCTCTTATGCCCAAACAATTTTCAGTTTCCTCGCAGTTCAACATAGCAGGAGTCTTATATACATTAGGTTTATGTTGTTTGATACTGAAAATGCTTATATTTTTAAACTTCAGGGAAGGCTATTGGAAAATTCTGTAGAGGAAGGAGATATCAAAAGTCAGAAGTATGAAAGGAATGTATGAAGCTTTCTTTAAAGTTTCAGAGGAGTGAAAGTTTCAAACAAAACAAAACCTTCCATGGACAGGGGGGTGAGACATTTTGAGAACAACCAAATCTTGGGTACATAACCTTTTGAGTCATCCTTATTTTGGGAAAGTACGTACGCAAAGCATTTTCGTATTTTATCACTCGGGTTGTGAAGGGTTTTTCTTTCTTTTGAAGCTTGTACAGCCGTGTCCCTAGTGATTTCTTGGCATAATTTATGTCACTCCACTTCTCCACTGGGTGGTCAACCTGCTGACGAACCATCGCCAGTGTGTTGCTATCATCATCCCTAAACAGGGTAGCTATTCTATAATTGGCAACTTTTGCGTTATTTAGCATTTCCACTGCCAGGTGTCACTCCATTCCTTTTGAGCTTCCTCTCCAGTTGACTCCGCAGTTGTGATGTGTTGCTGGCCCATTGACCTGGTGTGCTGACTTTGATGCACACATTCGACATGTCATTACTTGCATCCCTACACCACCACCACCACCACCACCACCATCATCATCATCATCATGTTCTTAACACTGAACTGAGGCTAATGTGTTGATAAGAGTATTATAACGAAAAAATGTGACAGGAGGATTTTGAAACCATTCTCATGATCGCTTGATTTCGGAATCCTCCCCTTCTGTCTCAGGTATTCTGAACTTTTCCTGCGATGTTGTTCGTTATTTATAGCATGCTCGTTGATTTCAGCCATATTATCCTTCATAGCTTCTTCCGTGAAATTGATGCTTTCGTTTAATTCCGCTTCAATTTTTTTCTTGACCTTGTCACATTCCTTTTTTACTTTCTCCTTCATCTTTTCCATCATCTTATTCTTCAATGTTGTCAGCTTCTCCTGTAGGTTTTTCTCCATTGCTTCCACTTTCTCCTCAATCACTTGGTATTTGTTTTGGATATATGTTTCATGTCCTTGACCTATCTGTTTTCATATCCTTAATCAGGGCATAAATATCATTCAATGATATTTGTTGATCCCCATCCTCCTCCTTCTCCTTTTTCTTTTTTGGCTTAGGTTTTATGGTCGGGCTTAAAGGGACAGGTTCACATCTCGGTGCATGTGCATTAATCAAATGACTTTCGAATTTATTAGTAATTCTATCGGTTAATAATCCCACTCACATGTATCTAAGTGATCACATACTATAGTAAGCCCAAGTAGAATGGCAGAGGACTAAATTTGCAGGGAATATTAGTGGATTGCACCAACACTGCCAACATTGAATTCATTGTTGACCCAAAGGTTTTATTCCATGGTTGATGAATTTTCCACTATTTGCATGCACTTTAGTCAAATGGCTGCCAGGGGCGTGTGCAGATAGCTGAGAAATCATTAAATGCGAAATTTTGCCAAGAAAATCGTCAGTCTACTCGCTTCTGATTGGTTCTTTAACCATGTTATGAGGTAATATTGCTTGCGTACTCATTTAAACATGCACAGGCGAAAAAACAGCATTTAGATTCATGAGTATGTTCTAAAATGTGAACCTTTCCCTTTAAAGAAGCCGGACTGTCTGTATGAATACTCTTTGTTGCAGGCATCCTGTACTACGCGCATCGAGGCATACTGATTGCAGACGTTTCCTTTTCCTAAATCTAAGCAGATAAGTTGTAAGTTGATGAAACAATTCGAGCTGGTTTGCGGACTAGATATAGCTCCTGGCCCAAAAAGTTACCGGACTTTCAATAATGGAGCCCCCGTCCACCTTTCTTCTGTTTTGTTTGTTGAAGTTTTCAAAGTGGCCCAGCCAAAACAGTGGGGAGGATAAATGAAACCATATTAATGTTTTTGTTACTGGTTGACAGTAACCGTTGTTAAGGACGGTGCTTATTGCCACTCGCTAATCCCCACGTACTTGCTAACCACACTTGCTAAAAGAAAGAAAAATGTGTCATTTAGTCTGGTTTTATTATGTGATTTAGCTGCAATTAAAGCTTATTTATGAAAGTTACAAATGGTTAAGACAAGGATACATTTAAAATAAATGACATGGGTACTTATTGCATTGTTCAATGTTGCTTTTAGAATATTACTACAGGATCCAGTGATGTATTTTAAAGTTATTTCATTTTTCATTGTGAGAATAATTTGATGTCTGTAGTATTGTATGGATAACTATCCATGCAGTTACCTTAGAATGCACGTTACTGTTAGCATTCTTATACCAGGCTCAGTCTTTGAGAATTGAAGGTATGAGTCAATTTTTGGAGTTGAGGTAGTTGCACCGGCAAATTTTCTTGATTCGGCCGAGTTCTGGCCATATCATTCGTGAAGTATGGGAAAATCATCCTGTCATCTGATATAATCTTGCAGCCGCTGAAGGATCTCGTTGTTAGCGGTCACTTGCACTTGCAAGTCTCCAGTCATCGATGAATCCTGACTGGCTTCATTTTCTGGTGCCCACGGAGTTGGAGGCAAACGCATACTCGATCGCAGTGTGTCCTGTTGAGCATTTGTGCTACGTTTGAAGAAGAACTACAACAAGAAGCTATGGAGGAGTTTCTGTTTGTGCACAGGATTATAACTTGATTTGAAGGAGTACTAGTTTCGTTTGCCTCCTGGTTCACCCTTGGTGAAGGTGTTGTAGAAATGATTTCATTGCTGGCCGAGAAAGGCCTTTTACTTCTCATTCTTCACTTACTGGGTTGATTCGGCTAAATTCTGGCCATATCAATCGTGAAGTACATGTATGGGAAGAAATCCTCAGTCGCAGCCGAGCAAAACTGTTCTGCAGCAAAACGTGGACAGAAAATGGCGCTCGAATTTTGAATGCGTAATCTTGTCCTTCGTAAACCAACCCGCTGATTGCTAGCTGTGGCATTCATTAGTTGCGGTTACACATACCTTCTGCCCAAGGTTTCCCAGTGGGAAATTGGCTTGGGTTGGGATCAGCTTGGGTTTCCGGTCAGGTGATATTTTCCGGTTACACTGCAAATAATTACCCAAGGTCATTTTTTGACCTGGTAGTGTTTGGCGGGAAATTTAATGCATCATGGACATCGCAAACCGCGAAACGTATGGTCTCCTTGCAGTCGTTCTTCTGCTTCTTATACGGCAATATCCGGTTGATTTAGCGATCCAAAACTTCATTCTAAGACGAATGCGTAGAAGGCGTCTGCGAGTATGATTTCTACAATCACTCCAGATGCTGTATTTGTTCTATAGAAACCGTCGTCTGCAAGTTGCTCGCCGGCCAAGACGTGCTTGGATATTTCCTCGTCCCCAGAACTGGTTCCAGGAACTTTTAAACAACAGAGCTCTCGATCACTGGTGGAAGGAAAATTTCCGAGTGTCTCGGGCTACTTTTGAGTATATCTGTAGGCTGGTAGGGCCAGCAATAGTGCGACAAAACACTAGAATGCGTGACGCTGTTCCGGTGGAAAAGCGAGTGGCTGTGAGCTTGTGGCGCTTGGCAACTGCAGTTTTCTTCTACAAGGGCGGAAATAAGCAGGAAAATTGAAGGTTTCTCTGAGAAGAGCAAGGTTCCGAATGTTGTTGCTGCGATTGACGGAAGTCACATTCCTATGAAGGCACCAAAAGAGAATCACGAGGACTACTTTAACCGGAAACATTTTTACAGTTATTTAGTGCAAGGAATTGTTGACTCTTCGGGACTCTTTTTATCTGTTGCCACTGGGTTTCCCGGGAGTCTGCATGATTCTCGAATGCTGCGACTAAGCGATGTGTATTGGGCCGCCGAAAACGAGGATATTCTCATGGAACCTACCCTGGATTTGGGAGGAACCATAATTTGCCCCCTTGTGGTGGGAGACTCAGCGTACCCATTGAAGACCTGGCTTCTACCAGTGATCAAAGATAATGGCGCACTAAATGGAGATCAGAAAAAGTTTAATAAAGAACTCTCTAAAGCACGAATAGTATCTGAGCATGCGTTTGGCTTGTTAAAGGGTAGATGGAGAGCACTACTCAAGCGCTTGGATGAGGATCATTGGAGAACCCCAAACACGATCATAGCATGCTGTGTACTTCACAACATTTGCATTATTCGAGGGGACGAATTTGATGGAGATGTTGACGACGATAGCGATGATGACGATGATGATGACAATGGAGTTCCCAGCCAGGCTGCAAGCGGTGTTCGACTGGCTGTAATTGAATTTGTAGCAAATCAATAATTTGGCTTCTTTTTCTGTAATGCCTTCGGTTCCGTAAATTAGGAATGTACACTAGTGTAAAGGCCTTCCAAAGTAAACACTTCATAAACAGCCGCCGGAAAAAACTGTTTGGAGAGGAGCCGTTTCTTAGACTTTGTTTCTGTTGTTTGTCTTTTAGAATTTCCACTCGAAGAATAAACATGCTTTGGAGATTTTAAATACTTCCCTTGATTACGCTTTACTCTCCATTTAATCACAACGTTTGACTATAAAACTCTCTTTTTATTAAAATCTATATTTCTGAATTTACAGGTTTAATAATAATCATACAAACTTTCAAGTTTTTCGTGAATGTTCTGTACTATAACTGACGCAAAACTGTAACATGGCCATACCTAATGGCAGCATTTAAAAAATGATGTGAGTCAATAATATCACATGAAATTTCCTTGTAAAACTTAAATCTCTCAATAAAAAACGTGAACATTCCTCTGTTGTATTGTGTATAAAATGGTTTAAAATTCTCACTCGGTGCCTTTGTTTATACCTATATCCTGCATTTTACCTATAAAACTGAAAACTATAACTTGAGCAATTGCTTTTGTAGTTGTGTATACCGTTAAGAAAACATTTCTTTGTTTTTTCGAGGAGAAAATCTCGCCCAGTTTGCCCAGGACAGAAAGAGTAAATTCCTGGTGTCTTTGTTGAGAGTCGCTTTGGGATTTTAACAAAGCCTCGAACATCCGTTCGTCTTTCTCGTCTGCTTTCTCGATGGTTGCTTGTTGTGCCTCCATGAGATTGAGAATGGTACTTTCTGCCTCCTTTCCTTCAAGGCTTGCTCTCTTCTTCTTTTTTGGTCGACAGGGTGAATCATCTTTCTCATTTGGCTTTTCCCCAACAGCGGCCGTTGTTGGATCAGCAATAGTGACAGTAGCTGACGCGTCACTGCTCCCACTATCGGAACTCGTCGTGGAATCCTTTGGCCTCACTTGCATTACTCGCGTTTCCTTGACAAATTTCGTGTTTACTTTGTCTGACCCTGACATGAACTCATCGATCTCATCGTAAAACTCAAAGGTCCTACGATCTCGTCCCGTTTTGTTGTTGTTATCTTTGACAACTTTGTTTTGTCGAACAAAGATCTCGATTTCTCTTTGACTTGGGCTAATGTTTTCTCAGTTTCTATTCCAGCGTCGCTGCATGAACTCAGAAAATCTTCCATAATTGAATCCCACACGCTTTTCTTTCCATCGCTACTCTTTGTAGACCTTAGGCGATCGTAGTTGTCCTGGTAAGCTGCAGTCAAGCTACGTACTTCTGCAGGTTCCCAACTTGTACGTTGGCTCTTTTCTCCCTTCTCACCACGTTTCAGCTTGAGAAATGTCGGCTGATGGCTCCGAACATCCAGGCATTGGACTACAAGATCGCGGATCCGCCTGAGGAACGTACTGTAAAGGTATTCTTGGGTTTCCAGTTAAATAATAAGGATACGGAGGGTACGCTGGTTGTGGTTGTGGTTGTGGTTGTGGATTTCTCTCTTGCTCTCGACCTCTCTGAAATAAATAACCGTTATACAACGGCGCATCTTGATCACCATCTTCTGGTTGAAAGTTGCTGTTAAAAAAAACAATTACAAAACCATGCCGCACTAAAGGAACTCAGATAATTAGGGTATTTGGAGCAAAGACGTGTAAAATATACTCACTGTGAACCTCGAAAGTTCGCCATGCTTGTTGCCGCGTGTCTTGAATTAGGTACGTGACAGGGTATCTGCCGTGAATTCAGCGCAGCATGTGCTGCGGTTTCCGGTATTTACAATTTTCTTCCACCCGATTGGTTGAACTACTCTTGTGGTTAGACAAACCACAGATAAACCATACGACTTGGCTCCGGGAGTGTCATGGGTTATTCTTTTGTTCTCTTTGATGTATCCCTAGTGATTTCCCGTGGGTACTTTCACTGTTTTTTTATAGGTCACACACAAAACATGTACTCCCCTTGGGCAAAGTCCTACTTTCCCGTGGGCAAAAGCTCTAGTGGAACTGCAACTATTGGCTGAGGTTTGGGCTGATACAAGAGGCTCACAAGGATCATGTGAAGGGAATCTGAGCATGGGACCAAAGGTCAGTTGCCCATTCAGTCATGTGTGGTTGTCACGCATTAAAAGTTTTACACGCAAGTTTTACAGCCATTGCGAAGAATTTTTTCCGAGAGAACATTCAGACACCACAGAGATCTTCACTTGGGTAGCCAAGCCCTACAGTCCTCAGGTGAAGAAGAAAATGAAAGCTTTGTAGACAATGAATGGGACGTGCTCTAGGAAATGGAGTCGTCACTGCCAGGTAAGCTGGAATCAGCTTGGCACATAAGCTTACTGCACTGTAACTTGACAATTCTCATTCTATTTATGAGTGATGTAAGAAGTGATGTATTAAAGAAGCAAGG
The DNA here is from genome assembly GCA_964030785.1 of Siderastrea siderea. NCBI lineage: Eukaryota > Metazoa > Cnidaria > Anthozoa > Scleractinia > Rhizangiidae > Siderastrea > Siderastrea siderea. Next base: position 16,069 of record CAXIQD010000287.1, on the reverse strand, counting down.
GTAGTATGGGAGTGTTGAATGTATGATATTAGTGTGTGTGGCTCTGTAGTGAATACAGGGAGATTTGACATTTTCAAGAAAGCCAGAGACAAATTTTCTACCCTCAGGAACTAGCCAATGTCAAATTCCGGCCATCCCTTAGAGAAACTGTTTCTGTGACTGTTTAATAATTGCAGCATTGAGTAATGTCAAAATTCCAACAATGTGACAGTTCTCTTTGTGAATTTCCTGGGGATAGCCCCTACTCCCTTACTTTGGGGCTAGGTCAGTGACGTCACAAAAGTGACGTCACTGGCTAATGTCTTTAAAGCCTAAAAGACCATGCTGTCTGATATACGGTATCTGTTTTTTCTTTGGATTGTAAAAGTTTACAATTTACAAAATTGCTTTTATTTTTTCCAAAAATGCGACCCAAACCTAGAAATTGCACGTTGAATTTTAGCGTTTTTACCGGAAACAGAAGTTGGTGAGTAAACTTTGTTGCTAAATGGAAGGTGAGAAAAGAAGGTTTTTGATCAGTGGTTTTTCCCTGTCTGCTTAAAGTGCCAAAATCAAGATGGCAGACAGTATTTCTGCACGTACAGAGGCTGGCATTCTTCTCTTCCCTACGAAGTTGTGGTCATGTGACAGCTCCAGAAGGTTTGCTTTGTCTCCTATGGGAGTTCAAGCAAAAAGAAGGAGAATCAGCAATGGAAATGCGAAGTTGAATTTATTGAAGATCGTTCGGAATTATTTGGGAATGTGCCATTACTATTTCCTTTATTTCAACAAGAATTTGTGTCACAATCATGGCATTTCCATCGGCTGTAGCTCGCAGTATACGTGTGCTCTCAGATTACTGACACGTTGAATGCTTCCATTCATTTATTCAACGCCCCCGAATACGAGATAAACAGGCAAATTCCTGACTTTACCCAGCGTTGAGCTTTTATATGTCAAATAACTGAAGCAGGTTACATTTTCTTTGTTATATTGTTGTCATACATCTGTATATGCAAGCTTGTTGTTTATATATTGCCTTTCTCGATCGTCCTTGTTTTCTAGTTTGGAAGTAAAATTGGCATCGGTGGCTTCAGTGGTAAACAACCCCCTTATGTTTACCCCAAGGATTTGAAAAATGTTGTCAGAGCCATAATTTCTGGAAACCTCAGGGATTACACGGACCCTTCTGGTCCGAAGGTAAGCACTGCAAATGTTAATTTTACATTACATTTTTGTTATGTTCCTATCTTGTATCAGTAGAGAGGTTTGAACGTGAATATATACAAAGAGTAACCTGTGCAGCTTGGTTAGAAATGAAAAAAAAAAACCCGTTAATTCATGTGGTTTTGATTCATGAAAGACCCATGAAAAATATGAGGTTCCAACTATGACTCCTGTGACAGGTTTACTTTTCTATTGCTCGTAATCCCTGGCAAGTTGACAGTCAAAAATATGAATGCTATTTTACCTTTTTTAGGTTTATAATGTAACCCTTCATGACCTGATGATCACTTGGTAGCCAGCAGCACGGAAACAGTAATCGCAAAGAAATTGTGCTGATTATTAGATTCTTTCAATCAAATGCTATCATTTTATTCAATTTGATCATAGTTTTTACATGTAATTATCAGTTGAAGAAGAAACAGATACTTCCATTTCATATTTTGTAATAATTACTATTATAAAGCAGGCAGGGTCCTGTTTTTCATCTGATCTGCAATATTGATTTCTCAATAAATTTATTATGTAGCAAAGAGAATTATTTATGAAGGAAATGTAGAAGGAATTGAATATCTGTTCCAATTGTATTATGTGGAAACGACACAGCTACAATATTGAAATACATCAGTCAGTTCCAGCTGTGCCTGTTTTATTTGTCCAACTTAGCTGGAATCCACTATCCCCAGGACATTTGACAACTAGCTTTTCCCAAAAGTGGGGCTTCTGCCAGTTGGTTAGAAAAAACGGCAATTCTCACGGGTCGTCCTAAGGTTGGGGGGGGGGGGGGGAATCATGGGTATAGCTGGAACTAACTGATGCATAAGTCAGTTTCGTAACTAATTAATTATTGATGCAACGAACATACTTTAAAAAAAATAAAACCTACTTTCAACAGCAGTTCAGCATTCAGACAATTCAGAAAATGATACAAGAAAAAAATTGCTGCAGTTTTGTAATTCATCACACAATGGCTTGAAAAAATAAATATATATTGAACTACACCGCTCTTGTATTCCTTGATATTCTTGTGGAATATTTTAAAAACATAAAAAATGCATGGATGTGTTTACACAGCGTGACACCTGTGGACATCTAGTGAAGTCCAGTTTATAGGAAGTCCCTAAAGTATGTTCAACAAAATGAAAAACCTTACATTCCATTTTCTTTTACAAAATGAAGATGAATAATCAAAGGTTAGGTTTGCCTAGCCTAGTGTCGACCAAACCCATTCTCTCAGGACACATCTAATATGTACAAAATTGTACAAGGTATTACCATGTACATGTACATGTTGTTTATAGAATTTCTTTCATCTGATAGCTACACAAGCTATTTATTTCCTTTGCTTATTGAGAGGGGTGACCTATGTGTTATTCCACTGTGTTCAGTTGAACCACAGTGGCACTTACGAAATGAAGAAGGCAAGGCCAAGAAATGAAATCATTGTGAAAACCAAGCTTTGGTTTACTACAAGATAAGTGACGTTAATACAATATTTTGGCTCTATTACAAAATCTTAGTCATGTAACGATACATTTACAAGAAGGCAACTTAAATATCAATGGTAATTAGGCGTGTTCACATTACGTAGTATGAATAGAATTGTAGGTAATTAGAGAAACAGGTCTAATTCTCTAGAGGCTTCAAGTCCTTCGTTAATGCTAGGCTTGAGATTCTTGATATAGAAAGCTTCAAGGAACGCTAATTGTGACCAATTGTAACTGGAATCAATTATTTCATAGTTGTTGTGAAATGCATTACGAATATGGTTTTTAAAACTAACACAGGGTAATGAATGGTCAATAAAACAATCAGGTAGTCCGTGTAAGCTAAACAATTTCTAAAAGCCGTTGCAATTAGCAAGATGCTGATTCCTAGGTTGTCCTGGCCTAGTGGCATGCTCACGGAGCCTAGAGGCTTCAAGTCCTTCGTTAATGCTAGGCTTGAGATTCTTGATATAGAAAGCTTCAAGGAACGCTAATTGTGACCAATTGTAACTGGAATCAATTATTTCATAGTTGTTGTGAAATGCATTACGAATATGGTTTTTAAAACTAACACAGGGTAATGAATGGTCAATAAAACAATCAGGTAGTCCGTGTAAGCTAAACAATTTCTAAAAGCCGTTGCAATTAGCAAGATGCTGATTCCTAGGTTGTCCTGGCCTAGTGGCATGCTCACGGAGCCTGAAAGCTGAGGAGCGATTTGTTTTGCCAATATATTGTTGAGAACAACCAGACAAAGAGAGTTTATTAACTACGTTTGATCTCTGCAATGTAGGATGCAAAAGTTTGCTGGTATCATAACATATTCTAAACTTAACCTTTTTACCAAGTAATCTATTAAGGTTCTTAACACACTTGTTGACTAACACGTCACCTGTTTTGCCAGCATAAGGTAATTTAACCCAGATTGTTTTAGCATCATTGTCCTCCATAAATGTGTTCGATTGGTTGGGGTTGTTGATGTTATTCTTAAGACGGTTGAGAATAGATTGACAAACTCTCATAGGAAAATCGTTCCAAGACAAAAACTTGTCAATTCTTTTAACTTGGTTCTTAAAAAATTTGGAATTGCAGCAAATTTTGTAAGCTCTAGAATATAATGCTTTAATCCACGCAGTTTTAAGACGCCAAGGAGTGAAATTGGAAAAGGAAGCGTATTGTCCTGTATGAGTAGTACCTTTGTAATAAAGATCTGCGAGATTCTTGTTAACCAAAAGGTCTAAAAATGAATCTTTTGATCGAGAAACGAGTCTACAGTGAAGTTCAAATTCTTATGAAAGGAATTAAGCTGGCTCATCACTTTATCAACGTCGGAACATTTAAGTAAGACTAATGTATCATCCACGTACCTAATATAGAACTTGATCGTATTATCTGAACCCAATATAAATACGACTTGGTTTTTCCAGTTGTCATAATGATGAGAAATCATCCTCACTTATAAAATAGACACTTTTTACATGTCGTTTCGAGAACAATCAGAAGGTAGACTTGAATAGATATTGCTTAAATTTTGATAGAGAGACCCAGGCATTTATGCAAGTACAAACTACAAGTTTTTAACGAGAGGAATTGGCAGCAGTCTGCTTTGCTTTCTTGTTTAGTGGACAGCCACGATGAGATGTCCGCTGATGTTGCAGTGACCCACAGGAACACTTCCTCCCACTGACAACAGTAATATTGACAGGGACATTACTTACGCCTTTAAGTAGTGCCTGAGTCTCTGATACAAGATTGGGGTCATCACCATCCAAGTTTCCATCGTCATCTTCAGTGACACCATAGGTGTGTTGTATTGCTTGACGTTTCACCCATTTCTTCCTCTCATCTTGATCTTCCGCCCTGGCCCCTTTTTGTTGGATGCGCTTCTACTTGCCCTCATCTGATTTCTTCTTAGCCAGTGTTCTTGCACGTTCCTCTGATACTTTACTCAAAGCATCAACAACTGCTGGTACCACAGGTAGACCGAGTCCCTGGTATAGATCTTTGATCCAGTGGTAATCTCTGGAACGATTCCCCCTACACCACGTCATGTTCCCCTGGCACAGACCACAATTTGTTTATGTATGTAATGCAACCTAAACCCAATTCAAAAATAATTCTTAAAGAAAGATGTCATTTTGCAATAACTTATGTAAGTCGCATGAAATACAGGTCATGTGGTCTTTCAAATTGCCTAAACATTTGTCCCATAAAAATAACACATATTAGTATTGTAGTTGACTCCATATAGCTTTGTCAACTTACGTAAAAACCACCCTCGTCCAAATAAACAGTAAACAAAATGTAAGCACTATGTCGAGTTTGCTTCAAATAGTTGTTCTTCAAAACATGATTTGGGAATGTGCAGGATAACCCATTTTAGGAACCATAACTTTATTAACAATAACCCATTACAAACAATGATAGCAGTGTTCTCCCTAGGATTTTGGGAAGGCCAGGGGGTATTCTGACTGTGATTTTCAACTGTGTGTAGGAAGCCTGATGTGGCCTGAATACAAACTAAATAAAGACTTCCGAAATTACGACTTACTTTTACATGGTTTAGCAAGTTAACTGTCACTCTCGTGTTTTTCTGAGCCCCCCAAATCAATCAATGTTGAGAGATCCGGTGTCATTTGGGGCGACGGTACTTCTTTCCCTGCATTACTATCACTTTTCTCTCTCTTTTCCAGAGTAAAAATGAACTTAATTGGCTGTGAAAGGCTTTCTGTTTCTGTTCGCTGACTGAGTTCGCCATTTTTGACATTCCTTTCAGGAACGTGGGAATTTCAATTAGTACTCTGTGTAAGACACCTTGAAGTGCCCTTGTGTTCCTGGGATGGCGGCCGTTCAATTAAATGAATGTATCACAGGATTAAACATATCCATGCATGGTTGAATCACTTTTATAATCACATTAATTGCGACAAAATGCAGTAAAAAAGACTAGGCAATGTCTCATCAACTTTACTGAGTGGTTTCTTCTTTACTGGGATAGGAATTCCCAGTTCCAGATCTACAGTTAAGCTTATGTTGGGTAAAATCTTCGGCAGACGGCAACGATTTTCCAGTGAGTCAAGCTAGACGGCCCGCCTGGTCTTAAATACCTAGGGAGAACACTGGATAGTGTCATAATAAGTAACAGTCACTAACCTGCAGAGGCTCTGGTCCTTGGCACGAATTTCAGGAAGAACAGTGAAATTGGCTTCACAGAGGTTGGAGTGCCCTCTTTCCATTTCTGGATGAATAACTGCACTGGCATCTTCTGCTCTCCGTTCGCACTCTGTTCTGTATGCAAGGTGATGGTCACTACATGTGAGTTTGTGTTTGGTTGAGTATTGCTTCCCTTCACACTGGAGTTCTCCATCTTCTTCGCAGTGTCCACATGAGCAAACAATTAGATCATGAAAGCCACACTCCCCTTCTTCCCATTTGTGAATGTCCTTTGAATGGAATTCACCAAGGGCTCGCATCCTTTGCGCCTTTTTCCAGTGGCCAAGTTCACCTTCTGGTAGTTCTTTCATTCGAGCCTTATCTTCACACATCTGATTTAAAATACCAGTGATGTGGGGGTACATAAGTTGTATCACTTCATAGTACTGTTGCTTTGACAAAGCGCTGATTCCAAGGTACTGGTTTAAGGTTTTATTGAACTTTGCAAATCCATGGCCACTTATAATAAAGGCCACAGCAAGGGCCAAGCCAACAACAGTCTGCTTTGATCCCTCTGCATGCATGGAACTTGAAAGGTTATACTTCGCTTTTAACATGCATTGCATGCGAACACTATGTTCATACTGCATTTCATATGTAAATATAAACTACAATCCTGGCCAATTGGTGTGCTTTTCATGGTGCGAGGTATAAGTTTATGGTCAATTGGACAAAAACAGCCAAATACCGCTCTTAACTATTATCAAAGACGGCTTGTACAGTTTCTAGAAAGCGATTGACCTCGTCTTTTAATGTCTTTCTCACAATACTGAATAGCGAAATGCGCATGTTAAACCTTTTCATATCACCTAGACCAGAAAAGACTTCTCCGACAATCCTGGCCAATTGGTTAAGGGACACTAGGCCTTTTCTTCATCTTTTTGTGAGCAATTTGAAAATAGGCGATAACATAAACCCCTCAAAAGCGTTTTACAAAGTTCTTTGCCCCGCTCCCCCTGAACAATGTTGAAGTACAGAAACTGTACAAGATATCCGGGATGTGTTGGACTCTGGACAGTCAACATTGTTTAGGGGGGGAGGGGGAGAAGATATTATTGACGTGTTACTAAAAATTTGGCTTAACATCCAGAACGTTCTGGCCACGATTGCAGTTAGCATGAGAACAACATGATTTACATGTGAAAAGCAGGAGGGTCTTTATCAAAGAAAGGTCAAATCCAGCCTCACTTCCGCCCAAAGGCCAGGACACTAAGCACAACTGTAAAATGGACTATTCCTTCCCAGTACTTCAAAAGCCAGATTCGAATGACGAGGGATACCTTTGATGCACTTCTTAATCTGCTACATCCTTTTCTTTTGAGACAAAACACAGCTTTGCTTGATTGTATTCCTCCAGAGAAGGTTCTCGCCCTCGGGCTTTACCATCTCGCACATGGAAACTCATACCTAACGATAGGCGCTAACTTTGGTGTAGGAAAAAGTACTGTGATGGAAGCAGTGCAAGATGTTACTGAAGCACTGTTTGAAGTGAGGAATGACTTCATAAAATTTCCAGTTACCGAAGCAGAGCCTAAAGCCTGCATTGAAACATTTGCCGAACTGTCTGATCTTCCTAATGTTGCCGGAGCATGTGGGACCCATATTCAGATAAAGGCACCCCTTGAAAGCACCGTAGACTATTTTAGTCGTTATCATCAATATGATTTTATAGTGCAAGGGGTAGTGGACGGCAGAAAACTGTTCCTCTATTCATTGGACCACTTATCACATCTTTTACCCAAGCCTTGGCTCTCGGGCTGACTGTCCTCTCCGAATGCAGTTGGCGACAGAGTTTTGCTGGAGGCGCTTGAGTGAGGGCCAAATGAATACACGGAGCTGAATGTTGGCTGGTTCACTGAGAGTTGGCTACTTAACTGATCAACTGCTGGCCCGTGGACTTCTGGTTGTCCCATGGCAGCTCTTGGGTTTAAATTTTGGCCAAAGGGAATGTAGGAAGCACTGGAACTGGGATATGGCCACGAAGGATCCATGTCGAGAAAATGGTGCCAAATCATGTTAAAATTGATTTCACTGCGCATTTTGATTCCTATTTACGTCACGGTTGACATCTTAAAAGCTTTTTTGATGTTTTGTGACATTTTGGCGAGGTCTATAGCTCAGCAATTTTAAGTGGGGGCATCTTTGAACATTTGGTGCATTCCGCTCATTTTTTAAAATTTTTGACGAAGGGGTCGCACCAGCAGACGCTATATGATGACAGTTTTTTGGGTAAAATAAACAACTTTTTACGCTAGTGCGACCCAGCCCTTTGATGTGATTGGGCCTCCTGGCTTCATCCTGTAATTGCTCATCATAGGTCACGATCTCCAGAGGAAACAGCTTTTGCACTGGTCTCTTGACAGTCATAGGTCTTCCGCTCTTGGTAATAACCTTGATTACTGCCGCTCTCACGCAATTGTCTGCTCCAAGAATCAGCGGCTCCACTCTTCCAAGTCTCCACTGCCTTCGGGGAGGTTGTCTTCAAACACAGTAACTACATCTCCCACTGATCTGGACATATTGCTTTCAGATCTGGAGTGCTGATTGAAGGTTCCTTTATTCCGTCACATACTCTCGACTCCATCATTTCCAGAAGTGCTTGAGTAGCAACCCCAAGTACCTCGTTCTTCTTGGGAGATCTTCAGATGATACTGCTTGGTTAATGGCATCCTGACTGCCTGCTGTAACATCAGGTAAGGACAGGATTTTTCTTCCATACATCAAGTGGCTTGGCGTCAAAGGCTCTTCAGGGTCATCCATCCAAGGACACATATGTCAAAGGCCTGGAGTTCAGTGTTCCTTCCACTTCAACCAGAACAGAATGCAGCTCGTCATAGTTAAGCCTTGCATTTCGTAAGGTCTTTTGCAAGCACCTCTTCACATTCTGGATCATTCTTTCGAAAAAGCTACCCCACCAGGGTGCTCTGTCCACATTAAATCACCACGCAATCGTTCTACCAGCAAGGAATCTCTTAACACTGGGATACGAAAATATCTTGCGCAAAACCTTTGCTGCAGATTTGAATGTTTTTGCATTGTCAGAAACAATGATTTCTGGTGTGCCCCTTCTAGCTGAGTCTTTGCAGACAATGGATAAACGTGTCAGCTGACATATCTGTAGCAAGTTCCAAATGAACGGCTCTGGTTGAGCAGCACATAAACAGGAGAACATACACTTTCTGCAACTCTGAATGATTCGATGCCTTAATGTACAGCAGTCCTGCATAATCCACTCCAACATAAGTAAATGCAGGTTTCTGACTCAATCTAAATTCTAGAAGATCACCTTGAGGGGTACTCTGTAGCCACGCCCTTCATATCTGCGACACACTGTGCAGCTAGCGAGTATCTTCTTCACAAGTTGCCTCCCTCTTATGATCCAATAACATGTTCTCAGCTGGGCTAGGGTAGTTTCAACCTTGTTGTGGTGCACTATCTCATGGGTTTGCCTCACCAGCAAGGTTGAAATATGGTGGTCTAGTAATGCTGGAAATTTAGTCTCAAGTGGTAAATCAGTTTTGGCGATTCGTCCCTTACACCTCAACACCCCACTGTCATCTTCGTAAACACCAAACTCGCGTTCCAATTGACTGTAATTCGCTTGTGACTTTATATTCTTGTGGACAAAACAAGCCGCATCGAAGTTCCTGACTGTTCCTGTCTTATTATCTTCACTGATTAAGATGTGTAGCACATTGGTGAAAGCCAGAAACGGAGAAATCAGTGAAAAATTGAAGATACTCGAGCTCATTCCAAGGTATGTCATTTCGCATCAATACTAAAATCAAACCTTTGGTAAAGTGTGCGATTCCTATCAACAAAAAACATTCTTCATATGATCGAATTATTGACCAATTGGTACAAAGCTCCAAAGAAACCATCTCACAATGATTGGATAATTCTTCATTAAGTGAAGGGTCCAATCCCTGAAGAAACCAACAAGAAAGATTCATAGCAATTGAAAAATTCTTAATTGAACCAAAGGGTCCAATCCCTTAAGTTTGCAAATTTAACTTACTTCACAAAGTGAGTCCAGATTCGCTCAAAATGATCTTGCGATGGCTATCTTCAAATCCACTTCTGCTGTTGGCTGAAATCAGAAGTTCATCATGCGTAATCTCCTTAGGAAACATGCCTTAAGTGGGTGACAATACACAAATTGCATTATGTCGTCATACTCTCCAAACTTTCCCATTTTCTCGAGCTTTCTTGTGGTGCTGAGAAGTCATGCTTCTGACAGCTTCTTGTTCATAGGAAGAGGAATGTGGAACATGGTCAAGGTTAAAATAGCGTTGTTCGAAGCAATGTTCGCAGAAAGTGGAACGTGGTTGAGGTTAAAATAGCGTTGTTCGAAGCGTGGTTAGAGGACTGGTTAGTTAACCTTGGGATATCCGCAGCTAACTTGTGGTTTGCATCCCATGACACACTCGGTTTTCACTCAGTTGTTGTTGTCAGCACTAAAATGGCGTCTGGTGTCAAAAAGTCCCACCAGCCCAGAAAACATAATTTTAGTGCGTCTGAAGTTTCAGTTTTGACAGAGAAGGTAGAGGAGGATTTACAAATTCTACAAAGTAAATTGACGAATTGTGTCACAAACCAAAAGAAGAAGAAGAATGTTTGCACGAAAATAACCGCCGTAGTAAATGCAGTGGGAGTAGAAAAACAAACGGTGGCAGAGGTCCGCGAGAAATGGAAAAATCTCCATTCGTCTGCCAAAAAAGAATTTACCAATTAGTGAAAATAAAGTAAGAGAACTGGAGGAGGCCCTGCCCCAAAACAAACATCAGCAGCAACCTCCGCCGTCTTTTGTCGGCCTGGTGGGATTTGAAACAAATGGTCCAAATGGTAAGCCAACTTTTGTTTATAATAACGTCACTAAACTATAGCTTAAAGAAGCTGGTCTCCCTTAAGCTCACCATCATGAGTTTCATGCAATGGGTCTTAGAAAAAGTGGATAAAAATGTAGCACAGTAAGCTAAACACTTTCAGTGTTGTTTTGTAACGGCTATTGCGAGGTTACCATTATTGATCTCACGACGGTCCCCGACTTCCTTATAATGCGTGACATTTATGTGGCTTGGAGCTCAAGAAAAATTGAAATTAGCTTTTATGATACAGAAAAGTAATTATTTCATTTAAAACGAAACCAATAAAACACGAGAGCACCTGTTTATTAGTTTACAGGAGCTCAGCTCGCATGTTGACACTTGCAAAAGCTTAACATCTTGATTTACGAGAATTATTGCATCTGTTATACTTAGGAATTAAATATGTTGCTTTACTAAATCAATTTATAACAACAACAAACAAACAAACAATTTATGTAAGCTTATGTTTACGTAAAGAAGAAAACAAATGATTCATGGTTCCCGAGGGTGAAAGACAAGCTAAATTTAGAAAGTGGGACGATTACATTTATTTTCAAAGAGAAACAATTAAAAAAGTCCTGTATTATTAAAATTAAACATGAATAGCTGGTTATTTTCTTTTATTGTGAAAGGTTGTTTGGGAAAGTACAAAATAGTCTGTTTCTGCGGAAGTTTGCATATTGTTATCAGGGACATTTTTAGCCTTTTTTTTGCATTGATTTGTACATGTATTTCACTGTCCATCTCTTTTCTACGAAACTTTCAGAAATTCCCTTCTATTACTACAAAATTTGCAGGCTACACAAACAGATTGTCTGAGCACCATTTTTTATTACTGAGCTTATATGCAAAGCCACAACTAGGAATTGGACTCCAAATCCCTCATCAAAATAATTTGTATTATTTTCATAGATCAGTCAGCAGGCCTGTTTGAGCAGAAGAATACTCCCAGTTCCAGCGAAGTGAGTATACACATAGAGGCAGCTGAATATGGACCTGACAAGTCAGCCACTGCACGGAAGTTGTTCAACCCATCATTGTAGAGAAGGAAAAACCCTGCATTGTGGTGCAAGATGCAGTGTGCGAGGGAAAATTTAAGTCTAAAAGGAGGAAAATAACCCATGACCTTGTGTTTGAGAAGCAGTTTAACACTCCTCTTCAAGGAAGAGAATTTGAGGCTACAAAAGAGGAAGTTGGAGTTAGAGGTGTCACTAACAGAAGAGAGGGTGAAAAGAGACTCTGTAATTGGACAAAACGTACATCCGTTAACAACAATTAATGTCAGTGCAATTTTGACAAGCCAAAATTGTAAATGAACAATTTTATACCATTCTTTGTCTTTCCTAATTAGTCGATAACATTCATATTATTTTCGGTTTTTACCAGCAAGATTATTGTTAAAACCAGCACAGGAAGATGTCAAAATGCTTCATTAAATCTGTATTTCATTCAGCGTATTGTTTTGCAAGTTTTTTTTATGGGTATTTATACATCAAAATAACAATATTGTTGTGCTTAAAATTAGTTGATCAAATCCAACCTTGTTCCCAGGGTCTCCCTCTCCCCACCCCCAAGAGCGAAAGAAGAGAGACCCTGGCACAGGCTGGTCAAAAAATAAACAACATGGGGGAGGGGCAGATAAGTGTCGTGTTTGTCACTACTGAGTATAGTGGAGAGCGGAAAGTGTTGTAAATCAAAACAACCACACGTGGATGTGTTTCCGTGGTGAGCACTTTCGCTGTTCAAGAAGAAATGTCGAATGGGAATCCTTTGCGGACGCCATAAAAAGTTTGTGGACCATCTACTAACGTAAATTTAAGTTGCTGCTGGCTGTGTAAATTGGTTAGCGACGTATCCTTCTCAAAAAACATCTTTGCGAAAGGAAATCGAACATTACTGGCCGCTACCGAAGACATTTATGGTGGACCTTTGAGAGAAGATCAATTATTGCCACATCTATTATGTCGGCCATGTGAAAGATGTTTAAAAAATTTTTTAAACTTCAAGACCACCATTAAAGAAAGCCAGAGTTCTTTCGAAAGGGTAAAGAGATGTGTCGAGATGTCGCCGTCCGTGCATCGCACGTTGGCCAAAAGTGCGAAGGAGTCGGGATCGTGAAGCCGCCGCGGACTCAGTTTTGGAATATCGAGGGCTGGAGAGCTGCAGTCCTCAACAGGGAAGGAGGTCAGGGAGTTTCTTATTTTTTTCTATAGCCTCGTTTTTTCAGTGCCGATGTTTGTACTTCTTTTATTTTTATGGCCTTGAACGGCATCGCTTGTTTCGCCGCAACCGAGTTGCGAAAATTATTAAGAGGTGACAAATTCTCTTTCAGAATGACCGATCAGAATCCTCACAAGTCTCCGCAAGCGGTAGCAATCTTCAAGAAAATTCAGCTCATCTCCAGGTAAACTATGTTGCTGTGTGTTTCTATTACATTCTTGCTGCTGCAATTGAAGTAAGCACGTAAACCACAACCTTTTGCCTTGTGGATAAACAGCAACCAAAGGAAAACGTGACATGTATCCAACATTTCGCATTCGCGGTGTCCTTAGGAAGAGAGGGTACACTGGTTTGTCTTCTTTTACATTTGAAGAGATCCTGTCAGAGATGCAAAGCCTCTGCCCAACAGTATTCAAAGTTCTATCTTTGATGGTGCAGCTCGACCTCGATCAAGATAAGAATACTCCCCCTTTAGCCCTCATCTATGGCATAGTGATGTTCAAGAGATTCCACGAGTTAAGCCGTCTTCAGAGACTTAACACAGTCCTGCTTTCAGATGGAAATTCTAGTAAAGAGGTAAGCTTATTATTGAAATGGGTGATTATCAGTGTCACAGAAAAGAATTATGAAGGCATTATGAGGTTACTTTTAAAACTAGATGACTTCAAACATTGCAGAAAATGATTTTTATGTTACATGTTAGATGGAGATTTTGTGCCAGCATAACCCAATGATGTCAAATCTATCTCAAGAAAATGTAAAATCTGTACAGTACACCCCTAATATATTTATTTATTTATTTATTTATTTTTTTGAATTGACCTGTCTGGACAACCACAACTAAATTACTAACATATTGCTAACCAAGGTTAGTCCGTGAGCCAGTAGGGTTGGTGGGTATCATCTAAGGTGAATAAGGTTTATGGTAATTTTCTGGTAGTTTAGACCACAAATAATGGAAAAAAGCATGATAGCAACGATTCGATGGTAGCTTGTGGATAACAGCGCTTTTTAAAGTATGGCTTAGGCATGAAAACGAGGCTGAAGCTGATTTGACAAATATAAATGTCTATTGTCCACCAAAATCTACAAAACACCGACAGAAACAAAACATTTAACGAAAATTGAATATTTCGTATTACATGATGTTCATTTCATAGGTCACGTGACCAACAGCTCTCTTTTAAGTATGGCTTAGGCATGAAAACGAGGCTGGAGCTGATTTGACAAATATAAATGTCTATTGTCCACCAAAATCTACAAAACACCGACATAACAGTAACATTTAACAAAAATTGTATCTTTCTTATTGTATGATGTTCATTCATAGGTCACGTGACCAGAGCCTTAAAAAGGGTCCGTACTACTATATTGCACTGATTGAAGTGCCAGATTGCAAAAACAGACAATCCAAGCCGTGTTTATTTAAGTTTCTCTTTTCAATGTTATTGACGTTGTTTCTGATTCTCCTTTAGTGTAGCTATAAATCAAACTATTAAAACAAATGGGTCACGTGACCTAAATCCTTCATTTATCCTTTCGATAATTACTAGAAACTGATCTCACTGTACGTATTTGGTTTAAACTGAAACTAAATGAAAGTGCGACATGTACCAGCCCGCGTAAACATGTATTCTAATACTCCTCGTCACTGTCCACTCCGTGCTCATCATCTTCGTCGGTGCTCTGAACCTCCTGAAGAGAAGCTTGGTTGTCACATTCTGTAAGTCTACACATATCAGTGCATCTTAGTCCATTTGTGATACAGACAGTTAGGGGTGACGCATTTTCTAGTGCAGTTACATGCTAGGAGTTCTAGGATTGCCTCTGGTGCTGGTTTTAAATCCATCCAATCTACAACTAATTTGGCAACACCATCTTCATGCTCCGTTTTCCATCTCCGTCCAACAGGACTCGGCACCTGTGGGTCTTGCTGCAGACACCGTTTCCACATGGCTACCTGATAGTTTGCTCTCTTTGCGTGCTTCACAAGGCAATCTCTGCAAGGAGGAAGCTGGTGGCTTTCTATCTCCCCTCTTCTTGAACAAAACAGCTGGTACCTCAGATCATTAACTTTTGTGGTGACTGTGTTAGTAGAGTGCAGGAGACATGTGAATTCCTCTAACTTATCCATCAATTCAGGAGGCAGGTCCCACTCTTGCCCTAGCTCTGTTAATGCTTCTTGGCTTCTTGTGTTCTTCTTTAGTAACTTCAACGCTTGGGCCTTTCCCCTTCCTGCAAAAGCACTCACAGTGTCGCATCCAGTGAACGCATGCATCCCGAGAACACCTTTGCACACTTTGGAACCAAGCGAGGCAGCAACGTTTGTGATGTCAACTACCTTTGTCCGCGTGCGACTTCCAGATTTCAAGAACAGAGAAGCTCCTATCTCATTGCTAAATGCCAAGGACAAAATAAATACATCAGTGTCCTCTGAACAGACCAGAACAGAATTGTAGCCCTCATTAGCTGCGTGAGTAGCGTGAAGCAGTAGGCGTCCGTCGGCCTCTTCTTGTTGACACTGTAGTGCCAGAACCTCCTCACTACCTTCTGATGTGATTCTGTAGCATGTGTCATCAACATTGGCATACAGCACTTTCTCCTCCAACTTCTCTCTGCATGCTTCCTTTCTCCACTCACTGACGATAAAGGTAATAAGACTCGTCTTATTGGTCACTCTTGTCAGGAAATTCCTCCACTGCCTAACTATCTGAGTGCTAGTGATGTTGCATAGCTGGTGCCCTGACTCTTCACCTCGTAGAAGCCGCTCACTGTTCTTGATAGATAGTTCTTTGTAGGTGTCAAACACGACATCTATTCTGTTACACCGCACTCCTTCTTTCATTGCCATGGATAGGACAATAATGGCGACATCTCCAAATGTCAATTGATCTCCCTTTACTCTTTGCACCAGGGACATGCCATCAATTACTGCAGAAGAGTTTGCAGGGACTTCCTCAGTGGCTTGTACGTTTTTCTGCAGCAACGATGCCAGTGAAGCCTTGTTTGTCTTTCGCAGAAGGCCATCTGCAGATGATAATGCCCAGGGTAGTGGTCCAAGCGGATGTGACAGGATGT
>CAXIQD010000286.1:85000-100637 GCA_964030785.1 Siderastrea siderea | reverse complement strand
TTTTCTCTCCCGTGTGGTTTGTAGGCTCATGGGAGTCCAAAAAACCCAGTTTCGGTGTCGTTGCGGTGAAAATGGGCAAATCTTCAGGCGCCACCTTTTCAAAAATCCAGGTAGATATTGCAAGCAAATGTTGCCAGATGGTGAAAAATGACCGAATTCTGGCTGATGAGCGGCCTTTTCAGCATTTCTTGGCCATTTTAGCCCATTTCATGCCAGTATATACCCGGATTTTTGAAAACGGTACCGCTCGGCTGAGGTGTCCGAGCGGTGTGTCGCGAGCACTTTTTTGTCGTTCAGAAACTATCTCCAAAGTGGGCAATATAAAAATTATGAGTGCCAGCAGTCCTTTTTTCTTCTCCCCTCTCTCCCCTCCCTTCTCTTTTCTCTCCCGTGTGGTTTGTAGGCTCATGGGAGTCCAAAAAAACCCAGTTTCGGTGTCGTTGCGGTGAAAATGGGCAAATCTTCAGGCGCACCTTTCAAAAATCCAGGTAGATATTGCAAGCAAATGTTGCCAGATGGTAAAAAATGACCGAATTCTGGCTGATGAGCGGCCTTTTCAGCCTTTCTTGGCCATTTTAGCCCATTTCATGCCAGTATATACCCGGATTTTTGAAAACGGTACCGCTCGGCTGAGCTGTCCGAGCGGTGTGTCGCGAGCACTTCTTTGTCGTTCAGAAAACTATCTCCAAAGTGGGCAATATAAGAATTATGAGTGCCAGCAGTCCTTTTTTCTTCTCCCCTCTCTCCCCTCCCTTCTCTTTTCTCTCCCGTGTGGTTTGTAGGCTCATGGGAGTCCAAAAAACCCAGTTTCGGTGTCGTTGCGGTGAAAATGGGCAAATCTTCAGGGGCCACCTTTTCAAAAATCCAGGTAGATATTGCAAGCAAATGTTGCCAGATGGTGAAAAATGACTGAATTCTGGCTGATGAGCGGCCTTTTCAGCATTTCTTGGCCATTTTAGCCCATTTCATGCCAGTATATACCCGGATTTTTGAAAACGGTACCGCTCGGCTGAGGTGTCCGAGCGGTGTGTCGCGAGCACTTTTTTGTCGTTCAGAAACTATCTCCAAAGTGGGCAATATAAGAATTATGAGTGCCAGCAGTCCTTTTTTCTTCTCCCCTCTCTCCCCTCCCTTCTCTTTTCTCTCCCGTGTGGTTTGTAGGCTCATGGGAGTCCAAAAAACCCAGTTTCGGTGTCGTTGCGGTGAAAATGGGCAAATCTTCAGGCGCCACCTTTTCAAAAATCCAGGTAGATATTGCAAGCAAATGTTGCCAGATGGTGAAAAATGACCGAATTCTGGCTGATGAGCGGCCTTTTCAGCATTTCTTGGCCATTTTAGCCCATTTCATGCCAGTATATACCCGGATTTTTGAAAACGGTACCGCTCGGCTGAGGTGTCCGAGCGGTGTGTCGCGAGCACTTTTTTGTCGTTCAGAAACTATCTCCAAAGTGGGCAATATAAAAATTATGAGTGCCAGCAGTCCTTTTTTCTTCTCCCCTCTCTCCCCTCCCTTCTCTTTTCTCTCCCGTGTGGTTTGTAGGCTCATGGGAGTCCAAAAAAACCCAGTTTCGGTGTCGTTGCGGTGAAAATGGGCAAATCTTCAGGCGCCACCTTTTCAAAAATCCAGGTAGATATTGCAAGCAAATGTTGCCAGATGGTAAAAAATGACCGAATTCTGGCTGATGAGCGGCCTTTTCAGCCTTTCTTGGCCATTTTAGCCCATTTCATGCCAGTATATACCCGGATTTTTGAAAACGGTACCGCTCGGCTGAGCTGTCCGAGCGGTGTGTCGCGAGCACTTTTTTGTCGTTCAGAAACTATCTCCAAAGTGGGCAATATAAGAATTATGAGTGCCAGCAGTCCTTTTTTCTTCTCCCCTCTCTCCCCTCCCTTCTCTTTTCTCTCCCGTGTGGTTTGTAGGCTCATGGGAGTCCAAAAAACCCAGTTTCGGTGTCGTTGCGGTGAAAATGGGCAAATCTTCAGGGGCCACCTTTTCAAAAATCCAGGTAGATATTGCAAGCAAATGTTGCCAGATGGTGAAAAATGACTGAATTCTGGCTGATGAGCGGCCTTTTCAGCATTTCTTGGCCATTTTAGCCCATTTCATGCCAGTATATACCCGGATTTTTGAAAACGGTACCGCTCGGCTGAGCTGTCCGAGCGGTGTGTCGCGAGCACTTTTTTGTCGTTCAGAAACTATCTCCAAAGTGGGCAATATAAGAATTATGAGTGCCAGCAGTCCTTTTTTCTTCTCCCCTCTCTCCCCTCCCTTCTCTTTTCTCTCCCGTGTGGTTTGTAGGCTCATGGGAGTCCAAAAAACCCAGTTTCGGTGTCGTTGCGGTGAAAATGGGCAAATCTTCAGGGGCCACCTTTTCAAAAATCCAGGTAGATATTGCAAGCAAATGTTGCCAGATGGTGAAAAATGACCGAATTCTGGCTGATGAGCGGCCTTTTCAGCATTTCTTGGCCATTTTAGCCCATTTCATGCCAGTATATACCCGGATTTTTGAAAACGGTACCGCTCGGCTGAGGTGTCCGAGCGGTGTGTCGCGAGCACTTTTTTGTCGTTCAGAAACTATCTCCAAAGTGGGCAATATAAAAATTATGAGTGCCAGCAGTCCTTTTTTCTTCTCCCCTCTCTCCCCTCCCTTCTCTTTTCTCTCCCGTGTGGTTTGTAGGCTCATGGGAGTCCAAAAAAACCCAGTTTCGGTGTCGTTGCGGTGAAAATGGGCAAATCTTCAGGCGCCACCTTTTCAAAAATCCAGGTAGATATTGCAAGCAAATGTTGCCAGATGGTAAAAAATGACCGAATTCTGGCTGATGAGCGGCCTTTTCAGCCTTTCTTGGCCATTTTAGCCCATTTCATGCCAGTATATACCCGGATTTTTGAAAACGGTACCGCTCGGCTGAGCTGTCCGAGCGGTGTGTCGCGAGCACTTTTTTGTCGTTCAGAAACTATCTCCAAAGTGGGCAATATAAGAATTATGAGTGCCAGCAGTCCTTTTTTCTTCTCCCCTCTCTCCCCTCCCTTCTCTTTTCTCTCCCGTGTGGTTTGTAGGCTCATGGGAGTCCAAAAAACCCAGTTTCGGTGTCGTTGCGGTGAAAATGGGCAAATCTTCAGGCGCCACCTTTTCAAAAATCCAGGTAGATATTGCAAGCAAATGTTGCCAGATGGTGAAAAATGACCGAATTCTGGCTGATGAGCGGCCTTTTCAGCATTTCTTGGCCATTTTAGCCCATTTCATGCCAGTATATACCCGGATTTTTGAAAACGGTACCGCTCGGCTGAGGTGTCCGAGCGGTGTGTCGCGAGCACTTTTTTGTCGTTCAGAAACTATCTCCAAAGTGGGCAATATAAAAATTATGAGTGCCAGCAGTCCTTTTTTCTTCTCCCCTCTCTCCCCTCCCTTCTCTTTTCTCTCCCGTGTGGTTTGTAGGCTCATGGGAGTCCAAAAAAACCCAGTTTCGGTGTCGTTGCGGTGAAAATGGGCAAATCTTCAGGCGCCACCTTTTCAAAAATCCAGGTAGATATTGCAAGCAAATGTTGCCAGATGGTAAAAAATGACCGAATTCTGGCTGATGAGCGGCCTTTTCAGCCTTTCTTGGCCATTTTAGCCCATTTCATGCCAGTATATACCCGGATTTTTGAAAACGGTACCGCTCGGCTGAGCTGTCCGAGCGGTGTGTCGCGAGCACTTTTTTGTCGTTCAGAAACTATCTCCAAAGTGGGCAATATAAGAATTATGAGTGCCAGCAGTCCTTTTTTCTTCTCCCCTCTCTCCCCTCCCTTCTCTTTTCTCTCCCGTGTGGTTTGTAGGCTCATGGGAGTCCAAAAAACCCAGTTTCGGTGTCGTTGCGGTGAAAATGGGCAAATCTTCAGGGGCCACCTTTTCAAAAATCCAGGTAGATATTGCAAGCAAATGTTGCCAGATGGTGAAAAATGACCGAATTCTGGCTGATGAGCGGCCTTTTCAGCATTTCTTGGCCATTTTAGCCCATTTCATGCCAGTATATACCCGGATTTTTGAAAACGGTACCGCTCGGCTGAGGTGTCCGAGCGGTGTGTCGCGAGCACTTTTTTGTCGTTCAGAAACTATCTCCAAAGTGGGCAATATAAAAATTATGAGTGCCAGCAGTCCTTTTTTCTTCTCCCCTCTCTCCCCTCCCTTCTCTTTTCTCTCCCGTGTGGTTTGTAGGCTCATGGGAGTCCAAAAAAACCCAGTTTCGGTGTCGTTGCGGTGAAAATGGGCAAATCTTCAGGCGCCACCTTTTCAAAAATCCAGGTAGATATTGCAAGCAAATGTTGCCAGATGGTAAAAAATGACCGAATTCTGGCTGATGAGCGGCCTTTTCAGCCTTTCTTGGCCATTTTAGCCCATTTCATGCCAGTATATACCCGGATTTTTGAAAACGGTACCGCTCGGCTGAGCTGTCCGAGCGGTGTGTCGCGAGCACTTTTTTGTCGTTCAGAAACTATCTCCAAAGTGGGCAATATAAGAATTATGAGTGCCAGCAGTCCTTTTTTCTTCTCCCCTCTCTCCCCTCCCTTCTCTTTTCTCTCCCGTGTGGTTTGTAGGCTCATGGGAGTCCAAAAAACCCAGTTTCGGTGTCGTTGCGGTGAAAATGGGCAAATCTTCAGGCGCCACCTTTTCAAAAATCCAGGTAGATATTGCAAGCAAATGTTGCCAGATGGTGAAAAATGACCGAATTCTGGCTGATGAGCGGCCTTTTCAGCATTTCTTGGCCATTTTAGCCCATTTCATGCCAGTATATACCCGGATTTTTGAAAACGGTACCGCTCGGCTGAGGTGTCCGAGCGGTGTGTCGCGAGCACTTTTTTGTCGTTCAGAAACTATCTCCAAAGTGGGCAATATAAAAATTATGAGTGCCAGCAGTCCTTTTTTCTTCTCCCCTCTCTCCCCTCCCTTCTCTTTTCTCTCCCGTGTGGTTTGTAGGCTCATGGGAGTCCAAAAAAACCCAGTTTCGGTGTCGTTGCGGTGAAAATGGGCAAATCTTCAGGCGCCACCTTTTCAAAAATCCAGGTAGATATTGCAAGCAAATGTTGCCAGATGGTAAAAAATGACCGAATTCTGGCTGATGAGCGGCCTTTTCAGCCTTTCTTGGCCATTTTAGCCCATTTCATGCCAGTATATACCCGGATTTTTGAAAACGGTACCGCTCGGCTGAGCTGTCCGAGCGGTGTGTCGCGAGCACTTCTTTGTCGTTCAGAAACTATCTCCAAAGTGGGCAATATAAGAATTATGAGTGCCAGCAGTCCTTTTTTCTTCTCCCCTCTCTCCCCTCCCTTCTCTTTTCTCTCCCGTGTGGTTTGTAGGCTCATGGGAGTCCAAAAAACCCAGTTTCGGTGTCGTTGCGGTGAAAATGGGCAAATCTTCAGGGGCCACCTTTTCAAAAATCCAGGTAGATATTGCAAGCAAATGTTGCCAGATGGTGAAAAATGACTGAATTCTGGCTGATGAGCGGCCTTTTCAGCATTTCTTGGCCATTTTAGCCCATTTCATGCCAGTATATACCCGGATTTTTGAAAACGGTACCGCTCGGCTGAGGTGTCCGAGCGGTGTGTCGCGAGCACTTTTTTGTCGTTCAGAAACTATCTCCAAAGTGGGCAATATAAGAATTATGAGTGCCAGCAGTCCTTTTTTCTTCTCCCCTCTCTCCCCTCCCTTCTCTTTTCTCTCCCGTGTGGTTTGTAGGCTCATGGGAGTCCAAAAAACCCAGTTTCGGTGTCGTTGCGGTGAAAATGGGCAAATCTTCAGGCGCCACCTTTTCAAAAATCCAGGTAGATATTGCAAGCAAATGTTGCCAGATGGTGAAAAATGACCGAATTCTGGCTGATGAGCGGCCTTTTCAGCATTTCTTGGCCATTTTAGCCCATTTCATGCCAGTATATACCCGGATTTTTGAAAACGGTACCGCTCGGCTGAGGTGTCCGAGCGGTGTGTCGCGAGCACTTTTTTGTCGTTCAGAAACTATCTCCAAAGTGGGCAATATAAAAATTATGAGTGCCAGCAGTCCTTTTTTCTTCTCCCCTCTCTCCCCTCCCTTCTCTTTTCTCTCCCGTGTGGTTTGTAGGCTCATGGGAGTCCAAAAAAACCCAGTTTCGGTGTCGTTGCGGTGAAAATGGGCAAATCTTCAGGCGCCACCTTTTCAAAAATCCAGGTAGATATTGCAAGCAAATGTTGCCAGATGGTAAAAAATGACCGAATTCTGGCTGATGAGCGGCCTTTTCAGCCTTTCTTGGCCATTTTAGCCCATTTCATGCCAGTATATACCCGGATTTTTGAAAACGGTACCGCTCGGCTGAGCTGTCCGAGCGGTGTGTCGCGAGCACTTTTTTGTCGTTCAGAAACTATCTCCAAAGTGGGCAATATAAGAATTATGAGTGCCAGCAGTCCTTTTTTCTTCTCCCCTCTCTCCCCTCCCTTCTCTTTTCTCTCCCGTGTGGTTTGTAGGCTCATGGGAGTCCAAAAAACCCAGTTTCGGTGTCGTTGCGGTGAAAATGGGCAAATCTTCAGGGGCCACCTTTTCAAAAATCCAGGTAGATATTGCAAGCAAATGTTGCCAGATGGTGAAAAATGACTGAATTCTGGCTGATGAGCGGCCTTTTCAGCATTTCTTGGCCATTTTAGCCCATTTCATGCCAGTATATACCCGGATTTTTGAAAACGGTACCGCTCGGCTGAGGTGTCCGAGCGGTGTGTCGCGAGCACTTTTTTGTCGTTCAGAAACTATCTCCAAAGTGGGCAATATAAAAATTATGAGTGCCAGCAGTCCTTTTTTCTTCTCCCCTCTCTCCCCTCCCTTCTCTTTTCTCTCCCGTGTGGTTTGTAGGCTCATGGGAGTCCAAAAAAACCCAGTTTCGGTGTCGTTGCGGTGAAAATGGGCAAATCTTCAGGCGCCACCTTTTCAAAAATCCAGGTAGATATTGCAAGCAAATGTTGCCAGATGGTAAAAAATGACCGAATTCTGGCTGATGAGCGGCCTTTTCAGCCTTTCTTGGCCATTTTAGCCCATTTCATGCCAGTATATACCCGGATTTTTGAAAACGGTACCGCTCGGCTGAGGTGTCCGAGCGGTGTGTCGCGAGCACTTTTTTGTCGTTCAGAAACTATCTCCAAAGTGGGCAATATAAAAATTATGAGTGCCAGCAGTCCTTTTTTCTTCTCCCCTCTCTCCCCTCCCTTCTCTTTTCTCTCCCGTGTGGTTTGTAGGCTCATGGGAGTCCAAAAAAACCCAGTTTCGGTGTCGTTGCGGTGAAAATGGGCAAATCTTCAGGCGCCACCTTTTCAAAAATCCAGGTAGATATTGCAAGCAAATGTTGCCAGATGGTGAAAAATGACCGAATTCTGGTTGATGAGCGGCCTTTTCAGCATTTCTTGGCCATTTTAGCCCATTTCATGCCAGTATATACCCGGATTTTTGAGAACGGTACCGCTCGGCTGAGCTGTCCGAGCGGTGTGTCGCGAGCACTTTTTTGTCGTTCAGAAACTATCTCCAAAGTGGGCAATATAAGAATTATGAGTGCCAGCAGTCCTTTTTTCTTCTCCCCTCTCTCCCCTCCCTTCTCTTTTCTCTCCCGTGTGGTTTGTAGGCTCATGGGAGTCCAAAAAAACCCAGTTTCGGTGTCGTTGCGGTGAAAATGGGCAAATCTTCAGGCGCCACCTTTTCAAAAATCCAGGTAGATATTGCAAGCAAATGTTGCCAGATGGTGAAAAATGACCGAATTCTGGCTGATTGGCGGCCTTTTCAGCCTTTCTTGGCCATTTTAGCCCATTTCATGCCAGTATATACCCGGATTTTTGAAAACGGTACCGCTCGGCTGAGCTGTCCGAGCGGTGTGTCGCGAGCACTTTTTTGTCGTTCAGAAACTATCTCCAAAGTGGGCAATATAAGAATTATGAGTGCCAGCAGTCCTTTTTTCTTCTCCCCTCTCTCCCCTCCCTTCTCTTTTCTCTCCCGTGTGGTTTGTAGGCTCATGGGAGTCCAAAAAACCCAGTTTCGGTGTCGTTGCGGTGAAAATGGGCAAATCTTCAGGGGCCACCTTTTCAAAAATCCAGGTAGATATATATATGTATATATATGTATATATATGTATATATATATACATATATATATATACGTATTTATTAAAAACTGGACAAGGTATATTGAATTTCTACCATTCTGATTGGCTGAACGGAGCCAGGCTATCAGCTCATATACCTGTTGTGACCAAATATGGACAATGAACACTCAACAACAAAATGAACAAAGTGAGCTGGAAATGTTTTCCTCGCCAGCAACCCGGCGAGAAAAATAGACAAGAAAAATCACTTGGCAGCGCATTTGAATTAAGCAGAAATTCCAACAACGTCACTAACAGCGTCGTCTAACACAAGTCAAAATTGTTTGAAGAAACTGTGCAGAAAAAGAAATTAGAAATTTGAGCATTGAGCGTTGTGTTTACAATTAATTTCTTTCATCGATCGTCACGTCGATCATTAAAATTGAACAAACGGTAGGTTTTATCAGGAAGCCTTTCCACTTCAAAATATCAAGACAGGACAAAATAAAACACAGTGAAATGGGGCAGAGGCATTTAATAACAACTGTCACACATTCATGACGATTCGGTGCGAAAATCATGAAGCAGTCTAAACAAGTACTAAACAAACTACAGCTGCAAACTACCAAGAAGGAAGGAGGAAGGGCGAAAATTTTTTTCGGCCTTAACACGCAAAATTGACACGGGTTTACCTGCACTCGTTGTAGCTCTGTGTTCCAACAGGTCCAAATGCTCAGATAGAAATCGGATGCCATGTAAACGGAGTTGAATCGCTTTTCCAGTTGTTTGAATGTTGTTTTTACCATTCCGTCCGCAACCTCCAAACCGAGAACAACTGCATTTTGTGCTTTGCATTGAACAAGCTATGATGGTGAATTCTAATGTTCCTCGCTACAGTAATCTTGCTTCTGAGCTGCACAGAAATCACTTCTTCAAGTTCAAATTGGTTCTGTCTTCATTTCGATCAAACACGCACATGATGGCTCCGTTGTGCGAACAGATTACAAACTTGTTCTGTTTCAACTCCAGCAGCTAATATGGTGAAATTGTACAGCTTCAATCCGCTTTGAACAATGATTACAACAGTGTTTCGGGAAAAATCAAACATGTACCATATTTCAGAGCCAATAATTAGAAGATTTTTTTCCCAAACTTGTGCCACTTCATTCACTTTCGAGCAGTTTTCATTGATTCATTCAGCTTTGCAATGAAACGCTGCAACGCTTCGCAAGGTTTTGGCGCCTTTTTCGTTCAGTCATGTGATCGATTCTTGCTCCCCAGTTTTTATCCCTTTTCTCATTTTTCTCTTTCTTTCTTGATTTTTTTTAACAAAAATAGTAAGCGATTTGTCCTTCGCTAGACCTTGAGCTCAAAACTAAACCATAATAATCTTAATCTGTCGTAAGCAACTATCACCAGTCCCCGGCAGACTAGCAAAAAAAAAAAAGAACGAAAAATTGAAAATGCAACGTTTTGTGACCTACATCCATGTAGGTTGTTTACACCCACCGTAGAATATCTTCAAAATCAATCATTGCTTGTTGTCGTTAAAGGACATGTGATTATGCTGTAAAAGTACTAATCTTAGAATGTAGACAAATTAACTCAGCGTGGAAACAGTTTTGAGAGATGCGAATGGAACTAAAGCGACTTGAAGGAGATTGGCATGGATCATATTGTGTTAGGCTGTTAACTTCCAGCATTTGAAAAATCAAGGGGGCTATAAACCAGAGAATTTTAATTTTAAGAGTACATTAACCTAACTGAATGAGCTATTTATTCCCACCACATAAAAGACCTTGGGGCCAGTTATGAATTAAGCGGGAATAGCTGCAGTTGCATTGCCCTTAATGTGGCCTACCTTTGACTTAGAAACAAATTATTTTTTCCTTTTGTAGGGTTTTGGGTAGTGATTTTTCGAATACCGGTGTCAGTTTTTACCAGATTTCTACCGAGAAACAAAGTCACTTTTTCATCAGGCGTCCCGTCATAGTGCATAAACCCGCCATTGGTGACCGTGCTCGGGTTATGTTTGCAGCAAAATGTTTCACATCGGCTGTTTCTGACCGTATTGTTTGCGTTGTCTTCTCAAAGTTTTTTTTCCCGGTTGTACGTTTTCGTCGATTCTCCACAAAGTAATAAGAACAAACCCTAACGTACGGCGTGGAATAGACCAGGTAAGGCGTTTTTAGCCTATTTAGGCGGCCGTTGTGCGCACGCGCACGTGGTACCGACTAGTAAAATGGACGTTTTTTGTTTTTCATTTTCGCCGTCGTCGTCGTCGTCGTCGTCGTCGTCGTCGTCGTCTCTAAGTCAGTTCACTTTTGTCCTCTTGGTGTTGCGCGGCCTCTGAACAATGGCCTTGCTGTTATAATGACGTAAACAGATAGATTTTATCAGGTTTGAAATCCAATCTCTCAAATACCGGACATTCTCCTAGTGAATAAGCAATAACATGACCTTCACTGAAGATCTTTTAAGTTGAATTTTCCATCTATGATCGCAGAAAGCTTCAAGGTAGTAGTGAAGAAATACATAACAATTGCTGCAGACGTGTTTCGAAATCGTGTTTTTAAAGGGAATACTGTGACAGATCGTGACAGTGCGCCATATCAGACGTCCATAAACACTCAGTTCACAGTACGTCGCAAGCCTAAGTGTGCCAGGGGTGCAACATAGCCAAAATGTTGCATCACACTTTCACGGTTTTCGTCACGCATTTTCACATGCTGTCTCGTTAGTGGGGGAAGGGGGGATGCCGTTGAGTCCCCATGGGCCGCCTGTAAATTCTTCAGAATTCCCAAACTATCTTTCTTCGATAATGTCACAGCATAGGTCAAAATATTGCTTGAAATAGCTACTCTTTCGGTCATACAGATTCACGTGTTGGGTCTCTTTGGAATTTTAAGAGAGTGTACATGAGGGTCCACCGGAGAAAGGGCGGGCAGATCGAGTTACCATCGGCCGCCTGTAAATTCTTCAGAATTTCTTGTTCCCTTTCGTATACAGTCGTTGCCATTTTTGATGGTCGATGCCATCACTGGTAACCAAGCCTTTAGTCATGGTATATGTCATATATGCTCTGGATTAAGTTACAATGGGGTACCAAATTGCATATTTAAATAGTCTTAGAAAGAACAAAGTTTAAGCCCAAGTTGAATTTACGTTAAAAGTTTCCGAAAAGGCTAGGGTCACCTATCATAGATGTACGAGTTATAAAAGACAGTTAATTATAATATATACTTTTTTTTTTCGGAATTGTGGCGGATTGGCGTGGTAGTGTAGTGGTAAGGGAGAGAGATTAGCATACGAAAGGACCGGTTCGATTCGGGGCTGTGAACTGGTCTCTCTTTTTAATGATCACAAGTAGCGTAGTTCAAAATGCAGAGTGTTTGTTCAGGGCAAAGGAAGTCACACGTTGTTTGAAATGGCAAATGATTTCTGGTAATCAAGTTCAGGATAGCCAATAGGAAATGCAAAATAGTAAGCAAATCCAAGGGAAACGAGTTTCACTTTGACGTACCTGCGGTACAACATAATAATAGGTCTACCCTGTTACCTTCATAAAATGACACACTGTATTCTTGATGTTATTCAGTTGTTCACTTTCGTTGCTCAGTAAGTGGGAGTGAAACAGTTTACCGTTTTCAGTTGTACTTTGGGAAGTTGTTTTGGGTGTATTGTATGCTTGAGGTGTTTGTAACGCTTGAACCTTGCTTTAGCATCACACATTTAACCAGGTAAGAGCTTTCTTTTCGCCTTGTGTTATTTTCTATCTGGTGTAAATAATTCTTACATGTGTGTTTAAAAGATAATTTCTTTGATTTAAGATAAAAGCATTTGAGGCAATTTTGGCATTTAATTTTTTATGGCTTGTAGTTACTTAGAGCGGAATCATTTGCACCATACACGTATAGCTGTCGCTTTAGCGCGTGGGAATCTTCTTTTGTTTTTTAGCCAAAAAACAATAGAAAATTTCCACGTGCCAAAGCGACAGCTATACGCGTGTGCTGCAAATGGTTCCACCCTTAAAATCTAAGGAAATGACTTTTTGGAATCGGGGTTGGGGAATGGGCACTTAAATTTGTACATTTATGGGCGTTAGTTTTATAAACTGGGATTGTGAATTGCCAAGTAATACTTTTCTGAAATATTATCCCTTTTACAATGGTTAATTTCACTGTCCCAGTTGGGAGTCAAACTCAAACCGTGAGTCTTGAAAGCGCATGGTTATTTGATTTTTTTAAAGACTTTTGATAGAAAACAAACTTCATATCGTGGAATGGAGGGTAGTTGAAATGAAAAAAAAAATACCTATATATATTTTAGCTGAACATTATTGTATTACACTTTGTTCATTATATTGCAACATGCCATGTTATATTAGTTTTATATATATGTTATTTACCGGCCGGGAGGTCCGTATAGGGAAAAACTGTGCCCGTTAAGTACGGCCCCAGGCTGCAGGCCGAGGGTCGGTCTTGACGGCCGAGGGTCGTACTCAAGACCGAGGCCACAGTTTTTCCCTATTCGGACGAACTTAGGCAGGTAAATAACATATTAAATTTTTTCTAACATTTGCGAGGTTGCAGGTCAATCTTGAAAGGTTGTCAGAACGCGCGTAAGTTTCGCTGGGTCAGGTGGCAGGAAACCGTGAAGCGGATGTAATCATGTTAAACTCTTCAAACTTTTAACTTAAGTTTAATATTTTCGACTAGAAACTACCCTATCAACACGGAAAAAGGTTGTTTTTCAAGAACAGACATGCGCATGGAAAATGGTAGCCGGCATAAGGATAAACACCCCATTTAAAAACTTATAATTAAGCTTAAGCTTACTAAACACAAAACCAAAGTATTCAAACGTTTAATAGGACATGTTTAATTGCCCTTGCGTATAAAAATGAAAGAGAATACTTTGAAAAACATTTCTGTTTAGCCTAATTCCTTTCCTTTTACGTTTTGCATTGTACTTTTAAACGTATGTGCTGGTTCTTCGGATATAAACAATTTAATCATTTAGCGAAATCGTTCAGTGTGATCTCAGTTTTAAACCAAAGCGAACGGTGCACCGGCTCACTTTAATACGGCAGATGAAAAAGCCGGCACAATTTCTTGAATGAAAATATACCGAATCTCGATAAACGAACAGAAAAAAAAAATAGGAAGAAAAACGAAGTCATTAAAGTAAATATCGGAGTCAAAAGGCATTGTGGCGATCGCAATTTAAAAACCAAGACTGCTTTGTAAAGTTTTAAGGTTCAACAACAACAAACTCACGAACCGCCATGCTAAGCTACACAAAATTAAAACGACAACTCGCCTTTTAAGAAATTACAAAGCCTTTAAATCCCCTCCTTGTCGGACTTTCCACTCACAACACACGTAAGAATTGTGAGTTGACAAAAAAGTCGCATCTCTGAGTCATAAATTAAAAAATTCCCGAGTTCAAGCTAGGTATGTTGTTTTTCAATTTTCATTCAATGGTTTTCGCGCGGTTACCATTACCGTAGTCAGAGACAGGAAAATTCTGCCCGCTCCCGGAACCAATCAGAATCAAGATCTGGAGGATACCGCCCGCTCGCGGACTGAGAAAAAAAAACATATTGCCTATGCCGGTTCAAGAATTGAGTTCGCTACCCATACATTATGCGGAAACTTATGCCAACTTTCATTTGTTGATCTTGCACATGTACAATTAGAGTAGATGAATATAAGCATTGAATGATCGAAATGTAAAATGTTGATACAATTCAGCCCGATTTGTGAAAGTCGTTATATAACCCAAAGCAAAGAACTAGACTCTCAGACTAGTCAGACCAAATTTACCCCCTTTTTGGGCATAACCCAGAGCAAAAGAGTCAAAAAGATAAAAAAAAAACATTTAGAAAACAGGAGAAAGCTTTTTGTGAATTAGTTTTATTTGGGAATGGGTAATCTGCGAGTTGAGAGTTGTGAGATGCGAGTTGCAAGTAGATCAGATCAGATCCATATCTGAACCTTTCACACTACCTTCTTTGTACTCTAATATGAGAACTCATGACTGTTTCATTTCAAAATTTTTCGTTTGAATGGCTAAATTAAACATTGATGTAGTTAGTTGTTTGTTTAATGGAATTTAAAGAATTAAGAAAATTGTCCAAAACATTAAGAAAGGAAAAAGTCAAAAATGACCGAAATTTGTGGTCTGACGTTGTGTGTCCGAAAGAAAGATGGATTTGTGGAGGTACTTAGCAAAAAGCGGACTAATGAGTCATCGGCATCTTATCTTGCGGTCAAACACATCATCGCAAGGACTTTAACCCTATTTTGCCTGGGTTTTTTTGAGTTTCTGAGCTTGAGGGGGGGGGGGCACAAAGTGTCCCCCCTTATAGATCTCGAAAAGTATTCACGCTCTTGTGATGAAACTTGGCACGTTCTTAGCACGTCATTAGCTTAACAGATTGGGTTTATGACGTGTTGATTATGACGTTTCGTGACGTCACAATGACGCCAAAAAGGAGCGATTTTGAATTTTGAGCCGCCATCTTGAATTCTGAGCATGCAGTCATACAATGACAATGACGACATCGAAAATCAACTTAATCAAAACACGCACAAAAAAGTAAAGGATTATCTTGTTCTTACAAACGAAGGGGAAAAATTGAAAAAAGGGCTGAAAAAAAAGAAAACAGAAAATAGGCAAAACACGTCCTGAGTAGACGGTTGCTATGGAAACGCCAATCATTGTAGATTAATTTCAGGAGAAGTCACGAGCTTTGGTGATTATTCGTCTAGCCGTTTAAAAGTTGACCGTTTGCGCTTGAGCTTTGAGTGAATGCACACTAGTTTAACACATCTCTACAACGCACAGACACAGTACAGGTCAAACTGTTAGCCAAAACAGGAAAGCATTCTAATGAAGCTTGTTGCATTTTCTATTTTTGACATTCCCTCTAACACTCGTATATCAGCGGAACTTAAGCAAGCTAGGGTACCATTTTGAAAGCTCGTTTAAGGTTTTTTCGTTTTCTTCCAGCATCTTGCGAAGGGTTAGCCGGCCGATAAACCAGTAGAATCTGCATAATAACGTTATCGCCCAGGTTGAGTCCCCCTCGCCAGCGGAGCACCATTGCTAAGCAAATTTGGTAACCCATCGATGCGAGAAAATTTGGTTCTGACGTCAGCGTACGCCCGTACGTAAGGACGTCCGTCCGTACAGACTCTGGAGGAGGGCGAGGGCAGTCCCAACGCAACCAGACCGGGAGAGGAGAATGTCATCTTTTCTTGGCAGGAAATCGCGCGGTGCTTTTGGGCAACCAGTGCAGCAAAACGATTGTTCGACAAGTTTTAAACTTGAGAAAATATATCAAATATTTATAAATGGATAGAACATGTTCAAAAGAATACTCAGTTGTCTTTTTGGTGGAAGGCAAAAAGTTCAAGTTACGAAATTTGCCTTCAAGGACTTCATCTTTGTTGTCAGTTCTGCTGCGAACTCGGTCGGCACAACGCTTGAGTTCGCAGCCGTCCCAACGCTCAATATAGCACAGCTAGTGCCTTCTGTCCACAACCATGGTTTTTGCGGCGGTCC
>CAXIQD010000286.1:75000-82500 GCA_964030785.1 Siderastrea siderea | reverse complement strand
AGAAATCTGATCACCACTGAAAGATTTTCTTTATTTGATATGTCAGCTGCTTCGTCAGACATAATAGAAAAATATTTGCTATCCCTGATTTCCTGTGACAAATTATTCACTATGATAGCACCCACAGTTGTAATCATCTCATTTTGAATGGTTTTAGAAAGATAGGTCGCATTTCTGGGTGCAGTTTCCAGGTGATGTTGTAGTGTTTGGTCGCCGCTGTCAATTCGAAATTCTAACAGTGCCTGAAAGTTTCCAGAAAGACTGGCATTTTGTGGATCATCATCTCGTGGACCCCTGAGGGCGATGTTGTTTTTTTCCGCAGAAAATTATTGTTTTGAAAAGGGATTTCAGAATTTCGCGATTTCTTTTGATTTGCTGTTGAAGTAAGTTGTTGATCTGTTGATCAATTGGGACCGATTCTCTTGTCATATTTCTCAGAAAATTCTCCATTGCAATCATTGCAAAATTGTGCATCTCACATTTCCCGCTCGCGTGTTTGGTAAAACGTGAAATGGCGGCACGTCCAAAGTGTGAGTGGAGACTTGTACAATTTGTCTAGTTTATTCGAATTTCGCCCGCACTGGACTCCAAAAAAAACACACGGTAAACAAAATGCACCATCGAGATATTTAGAGTCTGCTAGTCAGGGAAATCTTTTTAGCCAGCTCCACACAAAATGACGGCTAGAATTCGAACATTCCACTGACACTGGGAAGTCAAATAGCTCACCTGGTTTCCACACATTTTCTATGAACTTGAGCTTGTCCTGGTCCGAATATGAACTGAGTTCCTTGAAAACCAAGCCAATATCGTACTGAGAACAGTCCTCCTTCCGCCAAACTGGATCGCCTCGAACCATGGTTTATAAATCAAAATCTTGCCTTCCTCCGTAGCAAGTTAACGATGAACTCTAATCGGAACTCAACAAGAACAAACGAAGGGACTTCCAGGGAGAGGCTTCCCTTTATATACGATTGTCAGTAGTTTCCACGGTAGTTTGCGGCCTGAATAGCCAATCACAACCGAGTTTGAGTAGTTCGCAAGACAATGTGGTGTTTCTGGCCAATCGAAGTGGGTTTTGAGTGATTTGTGACAAGGTCCATATACAATCTAGTCACACCCACTGGGTACAAACTTTCTCCGGTCGTGGCTACGAATTTTTTCACGTTGTTCTCGGAAGTATCGACAAAGGGACGAAACCGTGCGAACGGAGACTCGTCGAATTCGCTCAAGAAGGGCTGGGTTTGCTGTGTGATCGACGGAATAACGAGATGCGACGCTCTTTTCTTTGTTTTATTTCATAGTAAACAATAAAACAAGGAGGATAATTGATTTCTTGAACTACAATAAAGACCCTTTGAAATAACAAACGCAGGTTTGGAAACATTTGAGTGATTTCTGGAAATCACTTGAACTACTCTGGATCCACCCCTGACCAGGTCATTAAGCTTTATGTAGATGTTTTTGTTAAACCATGAGCATGCCAGGCGGGTAAGAAGGCACTGCTCCCCCAGGAAAATTTGAAAATTAGGTCTTCTCAAATGGGTGGAATTGCGTCTAAAATTAGTATCCTTCTAACACGGTAGTGTAGATTTTTAGTTTGTGAAAATCAGACAGTTGTTTCTCCTTGAATCGTATCAAAACACTCTTCCAAATTGATAGTCCACGCTAGTGTGTCCTAGTGTGCACGCAGATCAGAATTTCATATTTAGCTTGAAATAAACGATTCTGGTTGCCACTTGGGAAAGTCAAAATTCGTTGGTTTTAAGGTGTTTCGATACAGTGTTTGTGGGACCATACCTCACTTTAAAAATCGGCTCTTAAACAGTCTTCATCTTGTTGGATCAACGTGGAATTTGCAATACTTGTTGGTTTTGTGAAAATCGACATTTACATGACAACGATAAACAAAAATCCTCGAAAACAGTAAAAATAAAATTTTGTACAATCTCAAACTGTGGTGTATGGCAAACAAGATATAGAAGGACAAAAAAATTCTGTATGTTTGTTTTGAAGTAAATCGCAAAAACATTTTCAACCTTAAATTTTGCATAGTAATAATAAATGCACCGAAAAATAATCAATGATTTGATGAAATGGCTAGAAAATACTGTTAAAATGTGTCTTTTACTAAATATTTTACGCCTAGAAAGTTTTGTTAAAGTTGGTGTTCGCGATCTCGAGAACGAATATGTTTTTCTAAGATCATTCGCGTAATAATTTTGCGATAATTTTTTAATTTGAGCGCTTTTGCAAAAATCTTAAGAACGGCTCGATAGATTTTTTTAAAACATTAAACACCCCAGCTTGACGATGTGACCAATTTTAGTATTGAGTCTTATTAACATTGATTCACTGGAACACTTTTAGATTTAACGTTAAAGAGGACGTATGAACCGACGGAAAAGCTTGCGTTACAACTGCACAGTTGGGAAGTAAATGCTAATATATTCAAAGTAATGCGTAATTCATTGCTTCGTGATTTTTATCTGGTTTCTTTGTTCTTTGTTGCACTGTAGATTACGATGAAAACCTTAAAGGTTTTGTTATTATGGATGTCATTGCCCCTGGCTTCATAGGTCCTTTCTTAAAATATACAATAGGATGAAAAAACTGCAACCATGTTTTAACAAAGACCCCGAGATATTTTTCCCTCGACCCATTACGCCTCTTTGTCGCAGTTTTGCCGCTAAGTTTCAAGCATGAGTTTAATCAAAGTGAAAATTCCGACACTCAGGCTATTATCCAAAAGGTAAAATACATCAAAGCCTCGTAGCTACCTGTACGCACGTGCGTACCTGAAAAAATGTCGAAGGTTAAAAAAAAAAAAACGAAACGAAACAAAACAACAGAAATATAAAGAGACGGGAAATAGGCGATGGTTAAAAAAAGGACAATTTTTGCATCAACACAACAGACACCGTTTTTTTCGCAAATTCCAGAGAAGGTACTCAATGTTGATGCTAGTGTAGGCAAACGCCGAAAATTAGGGGGCTCAGGATGATTAAGGCCAGGTTAAGACGCGAAACGTTTTAGCAGCCGAACTTAATTCGAATTTAGGCTTGCTAAATTAAATAGTAGGATTTTCGACATCTATTATTCATTGTTGTGCACGAAATGAAAAATTTTCTCACTTTAAAACCGTGATGGACTGGAGATGGCGGCCCTTCTGTATCAATGCTCCTTAATGCCGTATGTTTGAAAGGGAGAATTAAAGGGACAATGTCACCACTATTAAGGATAACTTGGAAAAGCTAAAAGACATATTCTGATCAGCGGTTGAGTTTCGTTTAACTACCTCACCAGTTCTCTGAGCCTGTAATTAAGCGTGTTTGGCTACGGATCACTGCGATGGAAATGCTTGCAACTTGAAAAAAAATAAGTAGTAAAGTTACAGTTGTTTTCACGTCACTTTATCGCGCGGTGTTTCGAAGTTCGTTGGGAAATTGGGTACTAGGTTACGAACTAGCCAATTACATTGCGAAGTACCGAATGTAATTGCGAACTTCAAAACGGAGTTGGGAACTTCATTCACGTAGAAGTTCAAGAATTCTCGTGCAACCCACTTTTTATATACCTTAAGTGGTACTCGCATTATTGTAGACGGGATGATATGAAGGAAGATATAACATAACTCCATCTGCGTGAAGCATCACAGATGCATCACACAAGCATGATGGAGTCTAGTCTGCAGTTCTCGATAACAACAACATCGCCTTGTGTCAACAAAGGATTCCCGAAAATTTAAAGCTTTTTAAAAGCAATTTCAGCCCGTTTTAAGGTCCAGGCAATATGTTTCCATGCATAACTAAAAAAAAAAAACTGTGCAGTGAAATTCACTGTATATAATAAGTCGCATTTGAATATCCTTTGTACTTTCGGCTTTTACTTCGTGTAGAAGACACAGAATTTGCAAAACAATAAACACAAAAACTCAAAACAATGAACAGGGAAAAACAATGCCCTACCCTACAATAAAGAATACAATACGCTAGTTGTTTTGCAAATTCTGTGTCTTCTACCCGAAGTAAGACCCGTACTTTCTTTGCGATGTCGTGCTCTTTGAAATGCATGGAAATAGCTTAAAATCCTCTCGCCACTTTCTGCGATGTTGCATCGAGCTACAATTGGCAGCGTCTTCCCCTGTGACGTTTAAGTTTCCATGATTTCGCGAATATAAGACAATAAGAATGAAATTACTGTAATTATTTCGGCGGGAATTCAGTTGTACTTTGCGTGAATGAAATTGCCAACTACGTTTCGAAGTTCGCAACTATGTTCGGTATCGCAATGTAATTGGCTTGTTCGTAACCTAGTACCCAATTTCCCAACGAACTTCGATTCGTAACACCGCGCGGTAAAGCAACGTGAAAACAACCGTAAGTTCACGCCGCTATGTTTGCATTTGTGGCCTAGCGTTAAGATTCCGCCTGCATGCGCTGCCGGTGAGTCCAGTTCGATACTCCGCGGGGACACGAATTTTTTTTTTTAATTTAACAACTTGAATGAGAGTATTTTCACAAATTATTAAGTACCAGCAAAAACATAATAAAATAATAATAGTAATAATAATAATTAAAATAAATTGTGGAGCTCCGCTTTTAGGCTGGGCTAAGTCTACAGTAGAACCCTGGTAACTCGAGCTCGGATAACTCGAACTACCCCGCTAACTCGAACTAAGTCCCATTTCCCTTGGATTTGACCCCACTTTTCAGTCATTTTTACTCGGTTAACCCGAAATCGGATAACTCGAATTCCCCGCTAAGTCGAACTAAATTTCGTTTCCCTTGATCAAAATTTACCCCGATAACTCGAATTCTGGTTCTTGCAACTCACCACGGATGCCCATTGAAATATGCCATTAGCTCTTCTTGTCGTGCAATCCGATTTAAACACTAAAACTAAGGGGCTGGTCGTTTATTACCTGTGAGGGGGGGGGGGGGGGGGCTGGCCATTTTGAAGGGGGTCATTTTCAAAATCTTGATTGTTTTGGGGGGGTCATTTTCAGATATAAAGGGATCGCTACTTGGGGGGGTCATTTAACTTTTATGAAAGTGGTATTTAAACAACATTTGTTTGTTAAAAAGAGCGATGTAGGTATATTGATTTCGGTGTGTCTTCTGTTTTCGGCACTTCGTCTTCTGCTATGGCATTCACTGCTCTCCGATCTCGACTGTTCATGTTGTGCTGGAAAACAACCACAGTAGCCGCACTCGTTCTGCCCGTCTTTTGCTTCGTACTTCTCACAGTCGCACTTGGTGTCATTTCCCCCCTCTACACCTCTTGAATCAACTCCCATTGATGAGTGTCTAATGATATTCCGTTAAAATACTACTTTACAACAGTTAGAAGGGTTTTTGTTTGCTTTATAAAGAGTATGCTTGTTGATGATTAACTGTTATTTTTGTTAGAGTAGCACTGTTGCTCAGGCTGTTAAAATAGCAATAAACACCATTTGGAAATTATCTTTAAAGTTTAGCATGCACATCAACAATCAGTAGTGACAGTAGTATTTGCTTCCGATCAATATCAAGCAGAACACTCATGGTAGCAGTTAACGAGCGTGAATTGAAAGGTAAGTTTTGAATGTAGCGTATTTTCTCGATTAAACGCCGGACCCCGAATAAACGCCGGGTCTACAGGGCCGAGTTTAAATAAACGCCACCGGCGTTTATTCGGGGTCCCAGCGTTTATTTGAGGTCCCGGGGTTTATTCTAGATGGGTATATTATATCAGGATTATGTGTCGTGACTGCATACTAGTTCTCTTTTTTACCACTATATTTGAATTTATACACTAATATTCAAATCAAACTACCTTTTACAAAAGTACATCTCACTAAAACAGATGAAACAAACGACGCATCAGGTATCGTGTCAATCTCTTTTAAATCATAGTAACTCTTCTGCGGGCTTGTGCATCAAGCAAGGATCATCTCGAGGGTCTCTCCAGCGTTTCTCCAGCAGTTCTTTGCAATTGAATCGTTCCATAATTTTGCCTTTCTCAGAACTGATGGAGAAGGAACCTCGCTACCACCTTGTTCAAAATTGCTTGCACAGTACGTTTGCTGTGGAGCAGTTACCGATACACTTCCTCCGTGTTTCATGCGCGGAGAAACGTAACGTTGAGAAGTGTTCAATCACTGTTTCTGCCAGTTATGGTTTTTTTTCTATAAATGACTTACCAGATTCACTTAGATGAGACAAATTTGATGACATTGTTTCACATTTTTAAACGTTTTTGTTGAAATTTGGTTGTTGGTTCAATAAACCTCCAATACTGAAAAATGCATTTAATAAATAAACGCCGCGTTCGAGTAAATGCCGGGTCTAAGAGGCCGAGTTTTAAATAAACGCCCCCGGCGTTTAATCGAGAAAATACGGTAAACAGCCGTGAACAGTAAACACCAATCTTTATAAACACAACTGTAGATAAAGTATGTGGTGAACTTCGGCACGATTTGTAGCTAGAATATGCGTAGTTTCCACAGCAATCGATTGGGGGTCACTTTCACAATATTTAAACTTTATGGGGGGGTCCTATCTAAGAAACTAGGATTGAGTGGGGGGTCAGTTTGAAAATCTTCTAAGCTTTCTCAAAATGGCTGGCCCCCCCTCACAGGTAATAAACGACCAGCCCCTAACAATACTGCAATTTGATTTTAATTAGTGCAACGGTCAGGGGTGGATCCAGAGTAGTTCAAGTGATTTCCAGAAATCACTCAAATGTTTCCAAACCTGCGTTTGTTATTTCAAAGGGTCTTTATTGTAGTTCAAGAAATCAATTATCCTCCTTGTTTTATTGTCTATTATGAAATAAAACAAAGAAAAAAGCGTCGCATCTCGTTATTCCGTCGATCACACAGCAAACCCAGCCCTTCTTGAGCGAATTCGACGAGTCTCCGTTCGCACGGTTTCGTCCCTTTGTCGATACTTCCGAGAACAACGCGAAAAAATTCGTAGCCACGACCGGAGAAAGTTTGTACCCAGTGGGTGGGACTGGATTGTATATGGATCTTGTCACAAATCACTCAAACCCCACTTCGATTGGCCAGAAACACCACATTGTCTTGCGAACTACTCAAACTCAGTTGTGATTGGCTATTCAGGCCGCAAACTACCGTGGAAACTACTGACAATCGTATATAAAGGGAAGCCTCTCCCTGGAAGTCCCTTCGTTTGTTCTTGTTGAGTTCCGATTAGAGTTCATCGTTAACTTGCTACGGAGGAAGGCAAGATTTTGATTTATAAACCATGGTTCGAGGCGATCCAGTTTGGCGGAAGGAGGACTGTTCTCAGTACGATATTGGCTTGGTTTTCAAGGAAATCATCTCATATTCGGACCAGGACAAGCTCAAGTTCATAGAGAATGTGCGGAAACCAGGTGAGCTATTTGACTTCCCAGTGTCAGTGGAATGTTTGAATTCTAACCGTCATTTTGTGTGGAGCTGGCTAAAAAGATTTCCCTGACTAGCAGACTCTAAATATCTCGATGGTGCAT